>JAHWFP010060027.1:4687-51636 GCA_023313725.1 Lithobius niger | reverse complement strand
GCGGGAATCAGCTAGACCGGCGTATGTTACACCGGGGAACAACTAGTTTTTTTTTTAACGTTTTCCAGCGATTTCGTTTAGCGAAGTAGAATGCACCACTCATTAGCTGACCTATCGTGTGCAAAAGTAAAAATAGTAAAAAAAAATTGAGTACAGCAGTAAGGTTTCACGTGGATTAAACAATACAGCAACACTGCAGCATCTGAAACCTTACAGGAAAGTTTATTTGTGTCCCTTTGCTGTTTGACTTCGGATCAGTTAAACCTTACCTCAAGCATCTAACGAGCTCGTTTTTGTTTTCTAATGAATAATGGTCACAACAATACGTAACCACGAGTAATGGTTTGAAGAATAGACAACCATGGGCGTTCAATTTTTCCCCAAATAATGAGGATGACGAATGACTCAAGGCAACCATAATTTCTAAAGGATATACAATTTTTCATAGTGAAGCCAAGGTAAAGTCCTAATATCTACCAACTCCGCTCTCCCGCACCCTCCTCCCCCTCCTCTCCTTTCCTCAGGACTTAAAAGAATAGAAATATCAGAACTTCAGGAAGTTTGTTACGAAATGTCATAGGAATTTCCTTCCAGTCCCACCTATCTCCCCAAAAATATTTCGAGAGGTTTGGAGACGAGGACGCTGACGACTGGGCTGTTGCTACTCGCTTTTCTCGGGGTCCCATGAGCCCCCCTCACAAAGCTCGCGGTGTGCCGAAAGACCTAGTTTTTACCCCGTCACGTAGATGTTTTTAATCCACGTTGTCTAAACCATGGTGAAAGCGTAGTTTTGTCGCAATTGTACGTTTCCTTAACCATGGTTATTTTTACCTAAGTCTGAAAACCACCTTCAAACCATGCTCCATTTTTTGCTGGGGTTACGTAAGATTGAGTTTAACTTTTTTGCAGTACATTTTTTTCAAAAAACGGATTTTGATGATTGTTACGTTACGATTGTTCCGTCTGGCAAATAAGGCACATTCGGAGAAGAAGTCTGCTAAACAGTTATAACCTTGTGGGTCGGAGACTGTAATGATAATGCCAAGCGTCCATCGCATCCCCTTTGGACTCCTCTCGTTGTTTCTTGATGAACGCGGCTCGTGGTCGAGTGGGTCATTATCTCCCAGCCTGCGGTTGTCCTGAGCGATTGTTGCCCGGGCAACGCGAGCAGCGGGAGTTTTGTTTGTTAATAACGGGCGGCGTTTATCTGATAGGCCCATCTGCCTCAGACCCCCGCGGCCCGAAAGTCAAAAGATGTGATGCGTTGGCCAAAGCAAAACAACAGCGGCATTCCAATGGTGGTAAAGAAGTGTAGGTAGGGGAGACCGCCAGCAGACTCCAGTCAGGTTGGGATGGAAAGGGCGAGACGGTGAAGAAACAAAAGTTTGTCTGCGACGAGATTTCTGTTGTATGACGTGAAAGTGTTGTAATTACAGCTACCCCCAATAATAGAAGTAGAGTAATTTGTAAAGTTTCTTATTAACCGGTTCAGCAAAATTTTAACTCCGCTGAAAGTACTCGACTGACTGATTAAAAAATTTACCAAAATATAATATTTTTTTTAGGGAAAGTGGGAGGAGACATTCGTGGGAAACACTTTTTTTTTTTTTAATGTCTCTTCCCACTTTCTCTAAAATAAAAATATTTTGTTTTGGTAAATTTTTAAATCAGTCAGTCGAGTATTTTCAGCGGAGTTAAAATTTTAAGTGTTTGAGAGAAGCACTTTTTTTTAGCCCGCGGAAAAAAAAGGTATTGGTTCTCAGAAGCGCCCGCGGTAGCAATTATGGGCCGCGTCATGCCTTTTTATAATTCAATAAATAAATAAAAAAAATAATAATAATAAAAATAGCGCGCGCGTCAAGTCACGAAAAATGACTTTTTCTCTCCCTTTACTTTGCGTCTTGCTGCAGTTAACAGCAGCCTGGTTGTGCAGCACTAGGCTGGCTGGATACAATAGAAAAGCCTTGTTCGGACAAAGAAATGGATGCAAATGTAAGCAAAGAATATATCTGGATATTGGCTAAAACTGCGATCTCTCAAGCGTTAACATTCTTTTTTTCAATTGAGCGCTAATGTAGACCAGTTAAAGTACCATCAACATTGCTTACAGTTTAATACGCACAAAAACGAACCGACGGTGATCTTTTTTTTTTTGTTTCATTATTATTCATTTATTTGTTTAGTTTTTTGTTTGTATGGTGTTGGCTACACTATTTTATTAAACACTAGTTTCACAGTCCACACATTAAAACCTTTGAAATTCGTCTGCGCCTGAGAAAAGCAGTTTTTTACATTAATCTCATTTTGTACTCTGATAGACCACTACAATCAACAATTTTTTCTCTTCCAAATGCGAATTATCGGCCAACAAAATAGGGAGAAAAAGTAGTTTTTTACCGATTTTTACGCCCCAAATTAAAACGAAGTTTGGGGACAAAATATAAAATTTTTTTTTTTAATTCTGGGTTGTTTTAGTGGTTTCTGAGAGTACCGATGGAGAATTATGTGATAATGTAAAAAGCTGCATTTTAAATTAGTCAAAAAATTATTTTTTTCATTATTAGCGAGTTTTCCCATTGACTTTTAGGCCCAGGTGGGGTGGGCACCTCTAAAAAAAATTTAAAGATTTTTTTATCCTTTTGAGGTAGGTAGTGAGGAGGTCCAAGACCAATTTTTCCACAATCCACACTATTACGATTTGAAATTAAACAAAAAAAAAAAGCATATTTTTGATCCACCCTACTCCACACCTATTTCTGTCCAGCTTGACAAGCCAGGGACGATTGATTCCATTTCTACAAGTTAGTTCCGCTAATTTCCGGCAAACCGGAAGGGTGCCTCGTTTAACCAGGCAATGACGCGAGGTTTTGTGGGTGGGGGTACCCTTTGAGTTGAGGGAACGACCGGGTCACTTGAAGGGGGCCTGGGGCTCGGATGAGGGTGGTCTGCGTTTCTCCCCCTCCAATCCGATGTAAACAAAAGCCTATTCCCATCTTTGTCTGTAGCGTTCCAGGCTGCTAACAGCCTCAGGCCTACTCGAATGTGGCCCTCCATTTAACCTGACAGTCGCCAGACTTTCTCAAGCTACCAGCCTCTTATTTCGTGGCGACCAGCTAAGAGGTTGGGGAAAAAGAGAGGGAAATAAAAAACGTGTGAGAGTGACAAATGTTAACAGATTTACAACTCTAAAAACAGTAAAATTGGAACCGTAAAACTCGATCGTTTAACCGGGTGTTTTCAGTATTGCGTAACTCGAAAAGGGGTTGCGTTGTCGCGGGGAGAAATTAGAAACGGGCCCGGATCAAACAAATGACGTTTTAAAGACGAATCAAAAAATTTTTCCCAAATGATGAGCTCCTCTACTGAGCTGTGGGTGTGGGGTGACGCTGAATGTGGGACTAAAATTTTCTATTTTTGTGTGACACCTTTAAAGGGGGGTTGCCACTAAATTAAAACTGAAGCATCTAGCCCTATCGAGTTCTCTCTCGCAGCAAGCAAAGGAATGCACAAAGCAATACGTTTAAACACAACAAACAGGCCACGTGCCTTCTGAATTATTGAGTAAAAATGTGAGACGTCCTCGTAAAACCTGGAAGCAAGTTGTAAAGATTAACAATATTACTGTGCCTAGATGGCGCCAGTGTATTTCTTTATATTCTACCGTGGAGCCATCATCTAGTGGCATTCATTTCGTTAATTTTTACAATTTGCTCCCAGTTGCACGAGGACGTACCAAATTTTTATTCAATAATTCAGAAGGCACGTGGCTTGTTTGTTGTGTTAAAAGATTTTTTGTACATTCCTTTGCTAAGCGCTAGAGAGAACTAGATAGTGCTAGATGCTCCAAACTTTCGTTTGGTGGCAAACTGCCTTTAATGACCGACTCAAAGTTTGGGTTTATTTTTTGTCTTTGATTATCATTAACAAGGTTTAGATGTGCTGGCCTAAGTCGTGTAAAACCACGCAAAAAAATAAAAATTGCTTGATTTACAGTCGAGGTTGCAAATTGAAGCACCAGCCGTTTTATTTTATTTTCTATGAAACCGACCACATTTCTTTGACACGCACCTACCTCAAAGCTGAAAAAGTGTGTAGTCAGCCTAAAAGAATAGTATATTTTGCTAATACAGTATTTGTCATTGATTTTTTTTTTTTAGTTTTTACTAAATAACTTCTTAGTGGTTTGAGCTAGAGGTTGAAATATACACCATTGAAAAGCTCGTTTTGAGCCGGTTAAAATGGTATACTGGAATGTCACAATCGGTCAAAATTTGGCAAAATTTGGTGATTTGAACGGATGGACCAAAAACACACATAAAAGATTTTGACGCGCGGTGCGCTATCGCTATCGATGTATATTTGTATTGCAGATTTAGATCCGATCCGATCTGATATCCGTAATGTCGGCCGATGTCGGTGTTAATATCAGTCAAACCCTGGTGTGTATGACCCTTTCATTACTAAAGGAGTGGGAAAGAAGGTCATTGTCAACATCGGAGAAAAAAATTGGTTTTGATTATTAGAATTTTAGTGCAGCAACCTTTTTAAAAAAATTATTTTCTTTGAGCCTTAAGTCATCCGAAGCAATTTAATGCTCGTGTGGCTGAACCGGCTCAATTTTGAACATTACCAGACTTTCAGAGAAGAAGAAATATTTGGTAAAGGGAAGAGCCAACCCGGAGATTTGAACCGGAAAACCTCCGATCATCGTAGAGGTTGAAAGATTGGCCAGCATAATTCCCATAGCCGCTGAAGGAGCATCCCTCCCTTACTAAAATCCTGTGTTAGTAACTGCACCGACCGAAAGCCTGATAAACTGCACAATGGCTTCGATCATCGTCAGGTCATGGAATGAAACAGTTCCAGCACTTAAAACGTTTTCGGGGGATCATCAGAGCTGAGCAAATTTTTAATTCAGCTGCCCGTTCTACTCGTTCGCAGCATTGTTAGCACACCTGAGTGTTCTGTACGTTCCGCTTGTCTTCATGTCTCCTTTCTTTCCCCTTCTTTCTTTTCTACCTGAAGGAAACGCTGGTCTCATAACGTCTTTCTTTTTACTGGTATAACGGTTCAGATTCGGTAAAGCAGAATATAGAGTATGTGTATTGCATTTAAAATTTAAAGCCTTTTTGACTTTTTGCGAGCAGCCAGCAAACCTCTGTCTAAGGTGTCCTGCAGGCTCTTCTTCCCATCCTGAACTACACCGAATATGATTTTAATTCATTTTCGTTTTGTTACTAGCGAATATGAGTGTTGCTGTTTTCCTTGTTCCTGTGTTGACCCTGCTGAATTTTACACCTATAAAATAAAAAGGTCTTCCCTTGAAAGTGTTCAGATCAAGAACTGAAACGTTAGGTACATTTTATTTATTTATGATTCTAATGTACTTAATTTTTTTATTGTTTCAGATGTCTGGATGCTACGTGTGTCGAGTGGTTGCTAGGGCCGATGACCATTCCCCTCCACACCTTCACGCAGTGGCCCAACTTCCGGTGCATCTAGCGGGAGAATGGTTGAGCCGGCGCTGCGAAACACGTCCACTGGGGACTTTTGTCACGAGGCGCGTGCGTTTCGTTGGCGGGAGAAAGTGGCAGGGTGTATATCGTTTCCATGCCGACCCAGCCTGTGCCACGCCCACTCTCAATGTCATCGCCAGTGGGGACTACGTGCCTAGGGGGGGCATCTATGACCGTACATGGAGGTTGGAATTACGACTTTAGGTAGGCTTGAGTTTTAGCTTAAACCAAGAAATGTTTTGATTTTAAGTTAAAAATGATTGCATTGCAAAATTCGTAAGTCGGCTGAAGTCATAAGAGCCGGATACAAGATGTCTATAACAAACTTTCACAGTAGAAGGCAGAAACAGTGAGGTGACCTTTAGCGCCTCCGTCAAGGTCATCACATTGCTAGCTTTAGATGACTGCTGTAAATTGGAAAGCTTTGAGGAATTATTAAGCAGTACGGTTTTTCTTCCTTGGGTGGCTATTGTTAACTAGCTTACAGCGCGTCTACGGGTGAATTTATAACATCACTAAAATAAATAAGGTAGCCATTTTTTTGTGGGTGTTGATTAACGGCCCCACCCCGCCCTCCAGTCCACTCCACATTCTATCAGTGGAGTTTAGTTTCCATGCGACCAACATTCTCCTACCCACATTCTAATAACATTTGAAATTACTTGGCTCCTTTGTTTTGGTCTTCACTAACTACGATAACAACATTTTGATGTACGTGCCACGATCATCGCTACGCTCTCCCCCCCCCCCAACACCGGTTCTCTTTCTGTGCATCATTTCTTTTCTCAATTTATTATGATGCACCTTTGCTATGATACCCCAATTACGTTTCCATCTTTCCCTAATCTCCCCCAAATGAAGAATACGTAGATTCTTCGCCCTATCTCTCTCCCCCCCCCCCCCCCACTTGATTCACTTCGCGCATGGCATCCTGGAAGCGTTGCGCAGCCAGCAGGCAAGTCACCTGTTTCATTCTTAAAGTTGATGATTACCTAGAATTTTACAAAACATTGATGATCTAAGTTGCTTTCAAGCAACGTAGTGACTTTGAAGAATGTCATCAAGGTCATTCCTTGCCTTTATCATCATCTAACGCTGCCCTGTTTCGTCGTTACTACTATCAATGGGTGAATAGGGCAGGGGTTTCCAAACTATGGCCCGGGGGCCAGATGCGGCCCGCGAAGCACTGTTGTCCAGCCCATGCTTTATTGTCACTAAATGCGATTTTTCAGCTATTTATGGTTTTGAAAGTATATTTTCCTTTTCCCTGAGTGAAGCGATGGATACTTTCTCGAAACTAGGAAGATCTCTAATTCGTTCAGAAATGGCTGACAAGCATCTACATGCACTATTTTGCATTGCAGTTTCCATGTTTAAATCGCAATATCGATAAATTGCCAAGTGAGAAGTAAGCCCACTGTTTTCAACAATGGCGGCTGAGAGATGGGGGTTTAGTGAGGAGCAACTGTAACTTTGGGGTTGGGGTGGAAAACTACTATCTTATTTTACAAAAGCACAACATAACCAGTGTTTAGTATTGCGCAATGTCTCTCCTCACTACCCCTGGTGGGGTGGGGGGGGGGGGTCGTGTGCCTGGGCACCGCTGGAAAAATTCGGCCCACAAAGGATAAGAAACTGTGGCACACGGCCCTCAGTTCGAAAGTTTGAGGACTCCTGGAATAGGGGATAGTGTTTGTATCTGGATGATGTTTTCCTGCATGCTGGTGTATACCGCATTAGCACGTAGCCACTCTGGTGGCACCACGTGAAATTAGGTCTATATTTGTAGGGTTTAGGCCAGGGTAGATACAGGCAATGCCACTCTTACTCTACCAATAGTACATATTTGGCTGAACTGTGCCTACTTTCAACGAGTTTCCGCCATAAGGTGCTGTCATTAATGAACCCACATTTGCGTTACTGAACGTCATCATGGAGGTCGAAACTATTTAGCATCACTAAAACAAAGTGATCCCGATCACAATACTAAATTAATTTTAAGCTAAATCAGAACTGGCTGATAAAGTTTCTTTTTTTAAACCCAGTATTCAGTTTTATAACTGGTAATAGCTACGAGTGAAGATAAGTATTATGCATGGTTTGTGTAGTGAAGTGCGCTGAGCGAGCCACTCCAGTTGAATCTTCTTTCATGGTTCAAATTTCTTGTAATGAACTGAAAACGGTTTGAATCGAACACGATATCTAACCTTCAACTTAAGATGCTGCCCACGCACTAGTACTTCGCCTATTGTCGAAGGTATTGTCGCTATTACCGCGGTTGAATGACACCTTCGACGCCGCCTTTTATTAAATTTCAAGTTTCCCGGCTTCTCTGATGGCTTTCCTTGTTCAGTGCAATACTATGCAGTGTTGGAGAGTCTGACACATTTCGCCCTCTGGTGTTATTGATAAAAGCAAGTATTATTTTACCCCACGTTTTTCGAGAAGCATCATTGCATACTTATCTACTCTGAATTCGACCTAAATTCGACCTGGAATTCGAACTGGTTTCTTTTCCGTGTTAGCGAAAATTTACTAAACCATCTCTTGTTGCTAAGAATGCCACGCTAGACCAAGTAAGCGAAGTAATTAAATTTCACCTAGAGCCTGAAGTGGCTCCCCTTATGGTTTCTAGGCGCAATTGGCTGTGTCGGGAACACTGGTTAACGAGGGCATGGTTAGGGTGTACGGGCCGCTTACATCTCCGTATATCCTACCCGATCTTTGATGTCCTAGCATCATTACCGTTTAGAGGCCGTCTCATCTGGATCGCAAGGGTGCCGTTGCAGTGGAAAATGAAACAACATCGATCAAAACCACACCTGTTAAAGGACATTGACTTACTAGAGTCAGTCCAGCAGACTTTTACTCGCTCCATACCTGAACTACGCACGCTAACGGCAGGGGAAAGACCTGGAACCTTTGGAATTACGTAGACTCAAGGCCGATCTCGCTTTGACCTATCATATTATCCATGACCAGCTTCCGGTTTTCTTGCCCTGTTTTTCTGTCAATCTTAATAACCGAACTCGCGGACATCATTTTAAAATTAAAAAAACAAACCTTTAAGACAAACTGTAGAAAGTTTTTTTTCTCCAACAGGATTGTGGATTGCTGGAATTCGCTTCTGCCTGCGGTCCTATATGCGACGACGGTTGACGCCTTCAAACGTGCAGTGTGGGGGTCGACCTCTCCAAATTCCTACGACGAGCGTATTAATGCTTGGTTCATGGGGGCGGTGTTAAGTGGTTTACCCTACCGTTACCTTACCCATTAGCGGGTAAAACCTTTATTATTATTATTATTATTACTAAAACTTACTGGTCTAGCTATTCAAATGTTCAAATTCGTCGAACCCATAAAATTCATAATTCGATGTTTTTGCAAGTTACAGCCTGTTATCATAAGCGGTCCGTAACCCATAACCACGTACTGGCTACCCAGCGTTCCCAACAGGCTGAATTAGCCATTATGTCCTTAATGTGTTTATGTAGGCATTTCCTCCAGTCTCAATCTCTCTTAAACTTATCCTACTTGTGCTGCCATAAGATCGTTTTCCAAACGACGTTTGTTTGCTGAGAAAGTCATTTCAGTGATCTAAAAAGTAAAGGATATACAATTTTTACTGTTAAGATTTGTATGTACGTACAAGAAGGATATACACATGATTTTTTCTAGTGGAAGTAAAGGCGGGTTTATGCAACGACAGTTTTCTCACTCACTAGCTTTTGCTTGGATTTCAAGTTGTCTATACATAGTACCATGGCAACAACGGGGACGCAGATCTTCTCCTCATGCTTCTCGACATAACGTACGATGCGTGCAACATGACAGCATCGATTTATAACAACAAGAAAACAATTTTACTGCAGGACAAGATGACAGACTGGTTTTTGAATGCCAGCAATTGATGGTTTGTCTTCCCATTCAATAACCCCAAAATGGATGCTGTGTTGGATTTTGAATTCTCGCTGCAAGCAGCTATTTATTCTAACATCATCTGATCACTGCTATAAACTGTTCTTGAAGCGAGAATAGCAAATTTTTGAAATAGCGTGATATGACAGCAAACGTTACAGCAATGTTTAAAATAATGTTGCACTTGTTCTTTATCCGTGTTGTTATTTATAATGCACTTAATTTGTTATCTATTGCCGCATTCATTTAACAGAATGGGAAATCAATCGTTAAATAAACAGCGGCTGACTAGCAAATAGCGTTCACTGAGCGAGAAGGTCTCGTTGCATAAATGCGCCCTAAAGCTCGATTGCTGCATACACGCCGAGCATGTACATAATTGTACGTCAGTATTTACTGTGCTGGCATCTAAAGCAAGCCTTGAAAAATTTGAATAAAGGTAGGGCAAAAAAGGATGGAAACGCTCTCTCGCATATGTTGATTGGGGTTTGTCCCACATCCTAAGAATTTGCTTGCACAGTTGTACCCCCCCCCCCCCCTACCAGTGATAACTTTAATAATCAACGATGTCGCTATTCTGTTTATTTGCATGGAAGAAGGGCCAGTAGTCTACACGCTGCTAGCCTTTTCATTCGTACGAACCACTGTTCCATCCGTAAAATAGTTGTACCTAGTAAATAGGGCTGACTACAAGTAACGTACTGACTACTTGATGTACTTAACTAGGGTCAAAAATTACTCTGTACATGTGACCTATTCTAATTCTGCCAAGTTTACTTTTGATGCCATCACAATCGATGCTTGTGCACAATGCTGGCACGTCGTTTACGCAATATCTCTTGCTTTACCGTGAACTAAATGGACACTAGAAAATTAATTATTAATCTGTTTTTTTTTTTCAGAGTGACGGCAGTAACTTTGACTCCACTAGATGAAGGTACCGTTCGCAGTCTGAATGGCCATGTGGACAACAATTGTGGTCGCAACGGGTCGTGGCAGCTCGGACAGCCTCAAGACGTCACTCCGACATTCGGATGCGCTGGACTCGGCATCAAAGTACCCAGCATACACTTCGAGCTCGTGAGGATGAGCATTGATCACCATGGTAATGGCCTGCTGTATTTAGGAGTCCCGGATTCCAACTTTAAACGTTATTCTTCGGAAAGGCGCCCTACAGCTTATCAGCCTCCCCTAATGCAGTGCCGCCCCGACCCACCTCGGATTAGCAATCATTTAGATCCGATACCTAATGCTATTTACAGTGAACCTTCTGCTGGAAATCCTACGTTCGTGTCCTCGACTTTAGTGGTTTTTCTCACTGTTGCTGCAGCTGCAGTGATGTCGAGGTTGTGAATCGATTATACTCATTCTACATCGCAAATCGATGCTGTGATACTTGTAATGCGAATACTATGAGACCTGTGTGACGATAGTTACTGTAAAAAAGACTGCAGTTGTGAAATTTATGTGAATTTACCAAATATCCTCATTGTGAGTCGAAGAGTCGAAACATTCGAGCAGATTTCATTCTGCTGGGTAAGCCTTACAGGAACACTTGCATTATTGTATGTAGTGCCAGAACAAGTGAATCTACAATCCTATGTTGTGCTGTAAGTGTAGTGGTGCGCAAAAGCAGAGAATTGTTGCTAGTATGTAGAACATCTCTGTTAATAGTGCGTTATTGAAGATTCTGAATTTCCCATTGAGAGTTATAGATTGTGGAACCTATAATAAAACACTAGGTTGCTAAAATGCTTACGCATTAAAACAATGTACATTGGTTGCTTGCTACGCGTCTGCATGGGCGTATGTGTCGTACCATACATTATGTGGTGAACTCGGTGTTACAACTGTTTGACTAGTACTACAACACTCAAATCTCTCAAATTCAGTAGTGTATGCTGAATTACCAAAACACAGTGAATGTCACAATGAAACAGCGATCATCAAAAAATAGTTGTTATGGTTTTTGCAGAACTATAGATGATGTGGGTGAAAAATACCAAAGGAGCAGCACGAAGGCAGTCTATGACAGGAAACGGAATAGAATGGAGAGAAACAATGGAGAAATAACACAGTGGCAAAACACATAAGACGTTGTAGCCTCTGTCAAACTCTTAAACTGATTGCAGTTAGATCCTTGTAACTAATTCTCTGATAATGAGGCCACCTTACTTAATCTGAGGCCTTTTCCAGTGCCCTGCTCCCTCTTAACAAGTGTTAAATCTGTGCTTACCAGGTTTTGTTGGATCATTTTGTTAATATCTATGGAGTTTATTTATATTTTTCTTATGAAAAGTAATTTAATATCTTTTAGTTCCAATGTCCATGTTTTAATTGTCATTGTTTTATCAAACACCATCTTCTAAAACAATTTTATAATTTTAACCTTAGGTTTTCACTGATTGGATGGTTTATTTCTACGAGAAAGGATCGTTTAATACATTTATAACGCGAAAAGAAGATAACACAGTGCTATGTACAGATCAATATGCTACGCACATGCCATGGTTCTTCTGTTTAAAATTAACGAAACAACACCATGATTTACACAAAACCCTCTAATTTATATAAAAGTAAATGGTAATAAAACCATACGTCGAGAGCCATGCACATATATTCGTCGAAGTGAAATAGGGATACAGGCCTGATGTTCATAATTTGGTAACTTAGTTTGCAGATTCAAATACAAATCTCGTCACATCTGATGTACATAAAGATGATTTTTGGTATTTCATTACTTATTTTCACATCAGTAGTGGCTTTTTCACTGATAATCATTGATCACATGCATAGAATCTGTAAAATGATCCAATCTTCAGTACCGCTCCAGTAATATAGCAGGGTAGCCTAGCTTAATACTCTCATGTTCCTTGTCGATGAAATACGTGTGTTTTGTGCCACAGTGCCATATTGTGGTAGCTCAAGCTTAACACGTCAAAAGCGAAAACACGTAGTTCTTATTTTAGCAATGTTTCAGAAAGTATGACATTTAGAAGTTAATAGAAGAGACAACACCATAAGACCAAAATACTGTAATACAATCGTAACATTAGCGATGAGGAGATTGTAAAAAAGTGGACGATGACAATGATTTTAAATGAGTAAATATATGGAATAGATTTAAATAGAAATCATTTGTAAAGTTAAAAGACACAAAGAAAAAAAAACAAGCACTACCGTTACCTTTTCATTGTACTCATGAGTGTTTTCTTCGTACATTGTTTGTGATGTTTGTACATATTTTTAATGTAATGAATGTGTTTTAATACAATGGCTGTCTGTAGTTTTGCGCGTAATAATAAACAGTAACTGTAACTAATTAGGTATCCAACGTTTGGGGAATAATTAATCAATTCATGTTCAGCATACATTCCTGCTTTCATTGAATATCGTATAGAATTTCCAATCGATTTGGAATACTATTCCAAATCGATTGGAATTTCCACTCAATAGTCAATTGTGTTAAAAGAGCTTCATTAGGAGCGGAGAATACTGGACAATCTATTCCAGCATACTGCAGATTAAAGGTACATGCATTCATGTTGGCTTTCCTGTATGACTTAGTTTTGCGACATTAGTTCAAACGTATGTAAGTGTTGCCACCACAGTCATTTTCTTGGTTTTTCTTTCGTGCGAGATGATTTTGCGACTAACTCTTACCTATGTGAATATTGCAACGCTATTCTCAATGGGTTGCATGACATACCGGAAGGATTCATGTGCCTTTAAAAGATTCCAAATGAATCAACTCCTAACGAATTTGAAAAAGGCCTGCATTTCTTGTAATCATGCTCATTTGGCAAATGCATTGGTATACATCCAGACTGTGTGTGATCATCACCAAACTACATTCCACAGTAGAATCATGGTCTAATATCGATAAAGGTTTGATGCTAGCTTTGACACGGCATGCGAGCCATGCCATCCAAAACTTACAAAAATTGCCGCTAGGCGCACTAAAAGCAAACGCCCCAAACTGTGCTCATAGCGTTGATTAGTGCTAGCGTCAACAAACCAACATTATTTTACGGTAAAGGTGACTATCCTCGAAGTCTTCGGATGATTTATATCTACGTGAAAGGATCGTTTAATACATTTGTAACGCGAAAAGAAGAAAACACAGTGCTATATACAGAACAATACGCTACGCACATACCATGGTTCTTCTGTTTAAAATTAACGAAATTATTTTAGCCTCCAGAGTCTTTATTTTGACTCTGCAGAAAGAGGTACATAGCGTTAAGCCATTTTTGTTATACTCTTCGGTAATCCATTGTTTCACGTTTAACTTCTATAGTTCAATCCAGCTGATAGAGCAGTGCATTTTGCAGTGTATCCACAGTGCGACAGGTTGCAGAATCGAATACTAAGAGGGTAACACGTTGCATCTTTACTGTCAAGCCTTTATACATATTAGGAAACCGTGGTAGAATGCAGGAAATCACGAGCACACAAGGTGTAACACACAGCTAAAAAATAGTCCCAGATTGAGGTATCTTTGCGACACAGAATACACACTGAGACTGAAATTAACGTACAACTTTTAAAAATTGACCTGAAGTCATTTTATGAATTTAAATAGACTAATAATGGCCGAATTTTCTCCATTTCTCCATTTCTCCTTGAAAATTCACCATTAATTGCGCTGCTGCATTGAACAAAATGGTGAATTGAACTGCAATTCCGAACTTACTGTATTGAAAACCAACACAGAGTCACAACACAACTGCGTTTAGAATATGGGCAATGCTATCGAAATGGTAAACAGGTGCCTTTAACTTACATTAGGCCTAAAAGCCTTACAAAATGGCGACCGTACGATACTGATAAGAGGCATGCAGCCTTCGTTTTGGATTCATAAATGGGAAGAAGTAAAATAGGAGAAGATGACAAGGGTGCAAGAGAGAGTCACACAACTGTAGAGCCCGGCATTCATTGAACGAGAAGATATAATTACTTTATGACATCATAACTTCATGAAATCATACTAGTAAAAAAATAAAACGACAATTTTTGTGTTGGCGGAACGTGATGGGGAAGGATACATGCCGTCAAACGTGTAATCTGTTGCATTCTAGCTGTTGAATATCCTATACAGCCAAGGGCGGATCCAAGGGGGGGTGGGCGAGGGGGCTGCGGCCCCCTCCAAGGTAAATGACCACGAAAAATTGGCGAAATCTCTGAAAAAACGCAAGTAAATTACGACGAAATGCACGAAAAAGTAGATAAATCGTCCTGCGGCCTCCTCCAAGACTTTATACTGGATTCGCCCTTGTATACAGCTATTTGCCGAACCAATGAGATTCCTTTCTCCCAACTCCACAACTGTAGGAGAGCGATAATTAGGAGCAGGGCATAAAGGATGTAAAACTATATATAATTAGAAGCCGCCTAGTCTAAAGACTTGTGAAATTGGTGCTAATTGCATTCTGAATAATGTGGCTCGTTTTTTGTGGAACTTAATTGTATTACTATCGCTACTTCTTTTTTTTTGTCTTTCGAACAGCTTTGAATATGTCTACGACGTTCTGTTCCCCATTTTATGTCGTTCTTCATCCCAGTTTTCCCCAATGTTAGCCACTTTATTTAAGCACTTTCAACTTCATGTAAAAATCACTAACATCAGCCTGTGAATAAAAAAAAAATCCAAAATATACACTTTACAAGCGATGTTTTGGGACTAAAGGCCTCTCCAGACAGAAGAAAATTTCGTGCGAAGCTATGCGTAACTATGTGCCTACAAGGTCAAGATTGCAGTAATCGTGTGGTTGGTGTTACGTTAAGGACGAATACTGAAGTCTTTTTTACACCATACTACGTCGGCGTGCAGCCGCGAGCAGCCAGTCTGGTTAGGACTTAAGAGTCCGTATTGTTATCAAACAAAGTAAATCAATCATTTCATCGTAAAGCGTTGGTGCAGGAACGAAACGAGTTTGAAGATGAAATATTTACCTCAAATGTTCGAGGTAGAGCACGGGACAAACATTGGAGAAAGTGGAGCAGCGAAGCACTTCCCCGTAGAACGCTTGGAAGAAATCACACTAGTTTCAATACAGAATTCATACAAATGGTGCGGCAAAGTACTGCCCTGTGGAGCACTGGACACAAAGTGCCACAAATCATGTAGGTTTTGTGGGACACCAACTCTCTCCTTCTACTGCTGCCACTCGTTACTTCCTCTCTCCCGTATGTTGTTAACGGCTCTGCATTGGTCGGAGGCGTTGTTACCTTTTACTTGTTGGGTGCATACTAGATTGTTTCTTAAGCCTAATAACTAACAACAATGGAAGTGTTAACAGTGCCTTTATTAAGCCTCTTCTTGGGTTATGTTTACCATTGCTATGCATTAGCTTTGTACTCTCAAAGGGTTTCAAAGGGTTTATCGAGCGTTAACCACTCCTGGTCATCTGCCCGAAGCCCTAAGGCCCTATGTCTGCAACAACCCTATGTTTGTACTCTCGCTCTCCGCCCAACAATGTAATAATCATTGCCATACCTCTGTATCTTTTGCTGTCCTTTAACCTCATTACAACGGACTCCGGTGACGCTCTCTTGCCCCCTTGTCATCTTCTCCTATTTTACTTCTTCCCGTTTTTGAATCCAAGACGAAGACTGCATCACCTCTCAACAGTATCGTATGGTCGCCATTTTGTAAAAGGCCTTTAGGCCTAATGCAAGTTGAATGCGCCTGTTCACCATTTCGATAGCATTGCCCATATTCTAAACACAGCATCCACGTTCCCGATTCTCCCTCATCCAGTAGACTGATGTGGGTCACGTGATCTCATTTTAATTTACCGCTATTTTCTTTATACTGCTTGAAGATTCTACGGTGCTGCATCTAGAAGTTGAAAAGGTGAAACGGTGCCTTTTAGGGATCTTGACGACTTCCTGCAGTGAGATACCGCACAATCCTTACGATTCCAGTAAGTGAGAGACGCCTGAAACCAAGGATTCTTTATTAAAGACCAAATTTACTTTCCCCTCATGTGACGAAGGGCAAAGAGTAATCAGGATTCAGTAAACAAGAGGCAACAACACCAATGTTCCCCCTTCTAACGCCTAATAAAACGTTGTAGACCAAACGAAAAGTCCGCTTCACCTTTTTTCAGCAGCTATGGAGGATCGTTCAGTTTTTCCAATACATTTTTTTCAATAACACTGTACGGTACGACAACTTCTACTATTTTTATTGCTGCTACTTCGCGGTTTTGGGTGTGTCGTCAGTGTCACTCATTGGCATGAGTGTAAATAACTGAGTGACGGGGGACTGGGGTTACAAAGTCGGAGGGCCTCCTCCAAGCAGTGGCCTAGCTACGATAGGCGGGGCTGGCTATCCACCCCCCCCCCCTTCTTACCATAAAAACACTCGCGAGCCCATAAAAAACGCATGAGCTGAACAATTTCTGAGACCATACTTCTTCTAATTATTTTGTTATAGTGAAAAAAGGGACCATTTTTTCGTACTCTAGTCAATGGTCCAATTTCTACGTTTGTGAAAAGAACAATTGGAAAAGAGTTTGGACTTAAGAAACTGTTCGGTTCGTGACTTTTTTTTACGGGCCACCGCATTATTTTAATGATAGGAGGACGGACAGGGAGGCTCGATTCTCGAAGTATATTTTTAAAATACAGTTTACATATTCAAATCAAATAAGTGATGTACTACAAGAAGAAAAACACAACACAGTTACACATGGTGATTGATGACAAATGCCGCTTTTACAATATAATTTGGATAACTGGGGGTAAATACCAAACAGATCAATTCAAAAAAGGTCGTCCGATTATACGTACAAAACCGTTGGGGTGGGGTACACCTACACAAAATCATATTCAGAGCCCCCAACTGCGAGTCTGGATGCCTGGTCATTCGGCACTTATGATGTGTATCAGCCCCCTACACTGTCAAAACCATGTGTACTGACAGTACACATCAATATGTACCTTCTCAGCCTCCACACGAACTGTGTACTGAGAGTACACAATTTGTGTACTGGTGGCACACAAGCTGCGACGAGAATGTGTACTGTCGGTGCACAGACTGTGTAAATGCCAGTACACAATACGTGTGGAGGCTGAGAAAGTACACATTCATGTGTACTGTCAGTACACATCGTCTTCAGCGTGTACCCCAACCCCACCACTGGTATAAGCTTTTCATCAAACGAGCTGCCAATTAATCAAATTTCACCAACGTCACTCTGATATGCCAAAGAACCCTATTTATCTCGTAAGAAAAAAACAAAATCATTATTTGCAGCAATTCTGCCACGGGTTACATCTTGCTCGACTCCGACTCCCATAAATTCAGTTTGGCACCCATAACCGTTTACAGCGTTCTCCTTGTCTGTTCGATGGGTTTTATCTTTGAGAAACGGGGCAAACCAAGGCCACGCCATCTGTCTTCCTTGCTAATAAGATGTTAGAAACAAACAAGCCATTCAAACGTACGACCAACAAAAAAAATATGAGGGGGGAAAAAACTTGCTACTTACACGACACAGTTTTATTAGGTTGTTTTTGTCTATTTAGGCCGGACCTATCTTGAAAGACTGAGATAACAAGCAAAACAAATAGTTGCTGACACAGAAACTCAGTTTTTCAACAAACAAAAAAAGTAATTTGGATACGTTGAACATTATTGTTACTGGAAAAAATGAATCGAAAAAAGAATCGCCTAACCCAGTAAAGGAGCGTTTAGCGATGACTCGCCTTTGCATTCTCGCAGCTTGAAGCTAGACATGATCTGAAATATCAACATGGCGGCGGTTTTAGCTCTGCCGGCTCGCAACGAAAACAAGTCAGTAATGTGATTTCAGCAACGACTGGGAAATTGTTTCGTCAAGAGGAATTCTTTATTTTACTGCCTCGGATAATTAGACTAAGCATTTACTAAATCGATGTCGGATTTAGCTAATAGCGTTGTAACCATGGCAACGACACATCTGCCATCGCTATTAAATTCTAGCTGCGAGAATGCAAAGGCGAGTCGTTGCGTAAACACGCCCTTGCAGTCAGGCCTTAAAGGACGGTTGCCATCAAATTAGCATTGCAGCATCTAGGCCTATCGAGTTCTTTCGCAGGTAGCAAAGGAATGTACAAAGCAAAACTTTACAAAAACACTACAAACAAGCTACGTGACTCCTTAATTATTGAGTAGAAATTTGATACGCCCTCGAGCACCTGGAAACAAGCTATAAAGATTAACGATATTTGTGTCCCTAGATGGCGCCACGGAAAAATATAAAGAAATTCCCCTGGCGCCATCTAGTGACACTAATATCGTTAATCTTTATAGCTTGTTTCGAGGTGCACGAGGGCGTATCACATTTTTACTCAATAATTAAGGTGTCACGTGGCTTGTTTGTGGCGTTTTAAAGTTTTGCTTTGAGCATTCCATTGCTTCTGCGAGAGAGAGAACTCGATAGGCCTAGATGCTGCAATGCAAATTTGGTGGCAACCGGCCCCTAAAGCCTTTCAACGACATGACAGGGCTTTTCGTCAGAGTTTAACCAACACTGAAACTCCAAAATGTATGTTAGCACTCTGAATATTTATTAATCCCCACACTTTTAAACGTAAATTAATTTAAAAATATATGTCAGCGAAAATCATACACGTTTCTTTCAAGAGACGTGAGCCGTATTCGAACTGGAGAATCAGTCTATCATCAGATTACATCCATATGGCCTTTACCGGTATGGCCACTTGTCCACTGAGGTCATAACCGTGACCAGGACTCCATTCGACCGAATGTGCTCAGTCGTGGGCAATGGAGATAGAATACAAATCAAACACGCTCATAAGGCTCAACGAAGGAAAATACGATTTTTCCTGATGGTTTATTCTAATTTACTTTTATACTATTTACAGCGAGTTATGTCGTATCATATCAAAAACCAAAACTGGTAACAGGGCCCGCCAAGTTCCGAACGGTTCGGTCCTTCAAAGAAATGATAGCAACACACCAAAACATTCGCCGAGTTAATCGCACCGATTAATAGTTCGAAGGTTAAATGAAAACTAGAACATTGCTACTTTCGGTAGCAATGTTCAAGTTTTCATTTAACGGCCAAAGTATTATTCGGTGCGATTAACTTGGCGAATGTCTTGGTGTGTTGATATCACTCCTTTGAAGGGCCGAACCATTCAGAACTTGGCAGTTCCTTTTACCAGTTTTGGTTTGTGGTATGATATCACTTTTCAAATTGTGTATAAGACTCAACTCAACCAGCCTGCAGATGTGTAATAAAGTACCACTTATTTCGAATTTACTTTTATATTATTTACAGCGAGGTACGTAATTTATTTTTTATACCTCCGTATAAAGCACGTGTCTCAATCATTTTGTCAAATGAATGTTATTTGCTATTAGCGCAAGAGGCACGGAAGAGTGAAAGACTGAAAGCCAGGGCACCCACACATCGGGGCTACATGGGGCCCCTCCAACCCCAATATTAAACGAGATACCCTTTCGAGTGAATAGTTCTTTTATTATTAATAAAAAATCACATTCGGAAGTCGATAAATGTTGTGCTCATAACAAAAAAATTATTCACATCCTTTGCTTCGTTTACTGTTCTGGCGTCGTCTCTGTTTAGAAGAAACATTACGATGTGTTTTTATCATTAGTACAGAGTTCGAACACGGCCTCGAATTCCTTGAAAAGCTTTAAATTTGAAAACCGAAAATTCAAGGCTTGAAAAATTTTGAAATTTTTTTTGTGTGGGAGCCTAAACTGCCTTGAATTTTGTGAGTATATACTTTGTTTCAAATGTGGCTAATGCCACAACAGTAATGTTAATTTGGGTATAAAATTAATTAAATAAATGAATAGAAATCATTTGTTAGAATCCATTTCTTCTGCGAACAGTGTCTCACTCGAGGTAGAAGAAACTAAGGGAAGTGCGTTCAATGCAAGCACCTTTTGCCAGAAGGGATAGCTGAGTAAGTACTCTTCCACTTGCTTTTAGGTGCTGCATTCTTCCGTCCTCCGTCTCCAATGGTGGGAGGGAGAGAGGACATAACATTCGTCATTGATAACAGTTTAGCTTCCTACCGCGAACTAAGAACACAGTGGTGCTAACAATAACAGCTGTAAAAAGCTGTAATTAAAAGGTAATTTTGATGATGTACTGTGCAAAGGGCCTTGAAATTGGCCTTGAAATTGGTATACGAACTCTGTTAGTAAAACATGCTTAAGCATAATACACGTAATAATAAGCAAAATAATATCACCATTCCTCCACTTGTTTCCTTCATAAAAGAAGGAAAAGTACGCTCTGCACATGGTCCATCATGAAAAATTGGGCACTTTTCACACCTAACGCTGTCGCAATCACTACGAATGTGTTCTTGCAACCCACATCTTAGATATTTGGGATGGCGGTTTGGGATAACCAGAAGAGCAGGTAAGCTGCCTATTTGTAAAATGTCAGGGAGGTCACCAACTTTCACAGACCCCTTCAAATTCAAGGAAATGCACCTCACATTCGAGTAGCAATGGTTAAATGGCCCTTGACCCTACTTTTCTCGCACCACCTCCTCTACCTCTCCACACTTAGAAAAAGCAGAAGACACAACGAAATCGCCCATCTTAAATGGCACCCAGAGCACGATGAATCGCACCATTTGTAGGCAAGGATCGATCACCTAACACGGCCAATTATTGTTCACTGACTCTGTCGTCCCTTCCAATGCCTTGTACGTACTGGTTCTTGAATTAAAAACTATCTGGTCAAGATTGTTCAAACGCATTGGACCAAGCTACCACTTCAGCTAGTCACTCGGCGGATTCAGAAATGGAGCAGAATGACCACGGAAAGGGTTACATAAAACGACCACAGAACAATGCACATTCAACCTGTCCAAAGAGCCGTTGTGGAGTCTCTTAACATACTGCCAATCAGGAATTTTTGCATCAGTACTACCAATTTCAGCTTCTACTGCAACTTCTCCTACCACTTCAACACTATTGCACCATTGTTACGTTATGACATTGTTGGCCTCGCGTGTGGGGGTGGTCCGGAAACTGTCCAGCATTTCCTTATGGATTTTCCACGCTGGGTGTCTCAACACCGATTTTTGCTCGGGGGGGGGGGGGGGGGGGGGAGATCCGTTGCGGCATCTTCTAGGGGTCCCAACACATGTAGTGGCTGGCGGTGGGTCCCTGGGTCGGGTCTTGGGGTTTTGCCGAGCTACACAGCGTTTTGAATCGTGACTCTGGTTAACTCTGGTGGCCTACTCCATTGGTTCGGCACCCCTCTCGCATTCTGTCGGTATTTGCCTTGGTGAAGGCTGGGCTGGCCAGATACTTGATGTATATTGATGTGTTTTAATGTGATACTGTGTTAGTGTTTAAGTAGTGTCTAGGTTATAGTTTGTAGCATGAGCCTATGGCTTGGAGGCCCTTTCTGCTCAATAAAGAAACTCAAACTCTTCTCTTCTTCACCTTAGGGCTGCGTCGGGCAGATGACCGGGGTGTGGTTAACGCTCGCTGAAACCCTTTAGACTCTTTTGATCTTCTCATTCTGGGTTGTTCGCTCCGCTTGGATATCTCCAGCTAAATTGTCCCTCGCATCGTCGTGGGGCAGATACCCAGTTTATGTTCGTGCTCTCTCAAAGCAAGAAGAAAAAGAAAATCCTCTCATCGTCGTGGTGGATTCGTGCGCTCTTAAAAATAAATAACAACAAATCCTGTGACTGCTTTCTGTCAGGGAGTTCGACCCTGGCCCCGGCCGGCCTCCGGCATGTTCGGGTCGATAAAGGCACTACGCCTCGTTCTCTTGTCGATTGTGGCATGTCAAAGATATTGGGTTTTCCGTTTGGATTTTTCCTGCTAAATTATCCCTCTCAGTGTCGTGGGGCAGACAACCCAGTTTTGGTTCGTGCTCTCCAAAAAAGCAAAAGCAAAATCTGAGGGGGAGGGGGTGCAGTTTGGTGGTTTGGTTTTCCGCTACAGCTAAATTGTCCCTCTCATCGTCATGAGGTAGAAAACCCAGTTTGGGGTAATGCTCTCTAAAAGCAAAAAATAAAAAAAAATAAAAAAACAATTCATCCTATTCTTACAGTTAATAACATTGTAACAGTTTGGCTTTCCTCGCGCCAAAGCATCGTTGCATCATTGTTATTTGCTGCAGCATTGTTAGCGGCTTATAAACCTTTTTCTGACCAGGAGTGGTTAACGCTCGTTTAACCCTTTGAACCTTTTTCTGAAAATTCTCGTGCACAAATGAACTGTAACAAGCACTGCCTGCCGACCGTGCTAAGGAGTCGAGTTGACACACACTATTTATTTCAGTACCTTCCTAAAGCACCGAACAGAACGAACAAAACGCACCACTGTTGGTGACAGTTCAGCTCATTCCCTACTATAGCCACGTTGATATGGCTTGCTTACGTCAACCATCGTCAGCGATTAGTCTGTTTCCGGCAAAACTGTTACATTGCGCATGCTCAAAAGCTCTACCACTGGCAACCAGCCACAACCCCGATATGGTTTGCAATTTGACATTGTCCGCGCCTGGTTGCAACCATTAGCCTATCCTGGTCCAATCAATTGGCCATGTCTGGTCACGTTAAAGGTATGACGTAACGAGTTCTCTGTTGAGCTTGTCGATTTTGCTGAGCTGTGATTGCAGTTTCGGAAGGTACTAAACGGCTGACGCAACGTTACTGCACACGCGCGACGCAAGTTAGGAGCGCAACTGTCTCCAACTGGTGCGTTCTGTTCGCTCTGTTCGGTGGTTGGGGAAGGTACCGTTTGTCAGCCTATTTGGCTTATTCAGTTGCTGAGCCGACCTTCTGAATCACGATGGCGATGGGCTAACGGTAGCAGTTGAACACGGGAGGGGGAGGGAGGGGCAATCGATAACGCCTTGAAATCTTTCTAAGTTTTGCAAAGGTTGTTACTATCTTAGCAATGGGCAAATCCATTCCACCCAGCCGTACTTTCACCTACCTGTAAGTCCCACCCCTTTCGATCATTATGTATGCAGTGGTGGGACGGGGCACCCCTAAGCTTCAATTTGGAACGTTCTGGCCTCCCCATGGCTCTACTGGCGGCTGGCTCGGTGCTTCTCGATAATGTGATAAAACCACCACGCCCACCAGTCTACATCCGCCACTGTATGTATGACGGAAACTTACAGATTAAAAAATAATAATAAAGATTAAAAAATCTCATGCAGTTCTGTGGAAAAAACTCAAAATGAAAAACAAACAACAAAACAACTAATGAAAGCAAACTTAAGTATTTCTGTAAATTTTAATTCGTTTACCGATTCCATTCGTCATACTTGGGTTTCACTACAGAAAACAAGTCCAAATAGTTAATTCATTCAGGGTTGAAAAAAAATTATGCTAATTAGGTGCAAAGTGCCCAATGTTGTCACGCAGATATGCACCAGTTAAAAAGTAATAATAATCCATTCTCCAATAATTCAATCTGTTTTCATCTGTTACCGATTTTAATAAATCAGATATTAAATAAATCAGTTTTTCGTCGAACACTAAATAAATTATGCATATCTCCGAATATAAAGTTATATAAGATTGAAGAAGACGGAACGAGAACTGAATGGGGTTTAGCGAGTGATGGAATGATATTTTAGGTAAGTTGCTGAGGTTAATCCGATATACTCTTGGCACATACTGTAGTTTGGTGAAGGTACTTTTATCGGGGAAGTTTTAAGATAATTTTGTACCCCGGCCCCTAGGCGAATAACGGAATTAGCTGCCACTTGTATTTCGTCCTAACGAAAGTATGTGGAAAGGTTTGGGTTAATTTAGTGAACAGGATCTATAATTTCAGCTATCTTATCGCTTTATTGGTATAATTATAGTACATATGGGAACGATCAATTGCCGATGGATCGGGGTGAGGATTGGGGGAGTGGATTTTCTTAGATGTTAAAAATATACCCCAAAACAAAACTTTTTTTAAGGATTCTCGCCAAGTTTTTCGGCCGTGTGAAATCGTGATATCAAACGCCAAGCTCTTTTCGCCAAGCCAATCCCACCGAATAATCGGTTTAATAATTTGGACTGCTGATAAAACTATTGTGTAATCCCAGATTTTACTTTGTAAATTGCTGAATTACTGTGCTAATAATGACGCCCTTTCAACCATCTAGCATGGGTCAAGTAGGCGATGTTGTTAAAAGAAATTCGACTGGCCATCTATCCGCATTTACCCCGTTTAAATTAAGTTTCTTTTTTCAAGTTTTTTTTTTCTTTGCTGTTGGAAGGAATTAATTTTAATAGTTATTTTAAGACTTTTCGTTGCTAACCAAATCCCGAATTGAATGTTTTGCAATGACGAAACTGACGCTGGAACGGGGAGGGGGGGGGGGAGGAATCTTACTAAGAAAAAGAACCGGTTGTTTGGTGGTGATAAACTTATCTTGGGAAGAAAGAGGGAGGGGGGCTAAGAGGAAATAATGCATTTATCGGGGTGGGGGTGGTAAGAGCACAAAATACCAGGGAAGAGGGGGAAGGGATCTTGTTAAGGACCCGAATGAATCCGGTAGTTTGGTAGCGATTTCTTCTCCCGCTCCGGGGTGGGCGGGGAGTGGGGGAGGGGGGGGGGGTAAGAAAGAATGCATTTATAAGTGTTAAGTTTGTTGCAACGCGAGCTATGGTTTTTAACAACTCAAACCTTTTGTGCACTAGCTCTCATAATATTAATGCTAATTAGTGATTGGCTTGTTTAGCACTTCGCATAAGATATTTTTTGTTATTTGTCTTGTGCCGCACAACGAGCGCATCTGTAAGTTGTACTTTACGCAGTCAGAACTGTGGGGGGGGGGAAGCACGTTTCGTGTTGGCTTGATCAACACCCTAAAGCGTCCCCAATCAGAAGTGCCAGAAACTCACTGCTGTACGTGGTATACGAAGTATGTGTGCTATTAGAAATTAATTTAGGCACTTGCGAAAAAGAAGCGAAGTGGGAAGAGTGTATTTAAACGGTCGCGAAAACTAAGATTAATTTCCCCATTTGTTCAAGTGGGACGGGCTGACTCTGACTGGACACAAAAGCTACGTTTTTACGTCAGTCGCGAATACGGACGAAACCTTTCAAGTTTGTGCGGTGGAGGCAGCAGTGTTGTATTGGGTCGTCCGTAAAAAAATGCAACGGCACAAATTTTACGTCCAACGGAGGAAAACTTGTTTTGAGAAATGTTTGGACTTTTACTCTACTTTTGGGGGAAAATTTCTGCCGTTGCACTTTTGATAGACCACCCTGTATGTTGCCACAGTAGAACACACCAGCAAAAGAAAGACGCGAAAATATATATATAAACCTTGGTTCTCATGTGTGCACAAGCCAAGTCTATGTGGGCTGGCAGTATTTTTATTTTATTAACCTCAGTCTGAAGGGGAGCGCAGATTTATATGGAGTGTAGCGCAGTGAAGCGTGCGCCCTCGGTTTTCAGGGGACCGTCACAGGGTTTTTTTTGGGGGGGTTGAGGATTTTTTCATTTGTGGAGTATCTCTCAAAAATGTGAAATGTTACAAAAAAGAAAGTGGTTTGTTTCTGCAGGCATGAAACGTGACAAAATTTCGAAGGTTTTTAATGTGGACATGGACCCAGTGTAGAGAATAAAATAATGTAGGCTACGGTACGAAAAATATTATTGCTTAAAAAGTTACAGAATCTGTTCGTTTTTGGACATTTGTGTTTATTTATCTGAGAGACTTTGCTTGCCTGCTTCTTGCGTCAACTCAGAACTAGCCTATAATGGTGTGCGACTGAAAAAAGGAATGTTAGCATTTGCAGTTCAGTATTAGTCTAATTATCCAATACAGGTGGTGTTATTGCAAGTAAAGTAAAAAAAAAAGTAGTCGATCGATCTACCAGACGGGACGGCACTAAATATTATGCAATTTGACTCCTGTAATTTTTTTAATCTTATTTTTTAAATTAATTTATTGAACTACGGAGAGACGCGGCGCCTGCGGTCTGAGAGCTTGAGCGTGTCTTTCGTTTTCAGTTGAGATTCACCCTACGAGGGAATGGGAGTCCAGTTCTGGACCCGCACACTCCCTTGCACGCGTGGCTAGGCTTCACCTGAAAGCAGAGACTACCTGCCGTTTGCTCCTACGTTGGCGACCTGCGGCTTTCAGCGGGCGAGAAGGCTTTTGCATTTCTGCACCCTATCTTGTGTTCTAAAAAGAGGAAAGTGCAAATCGTCGTTAACAAGTCACTGGGACGGATCTAGGAATTTAGGAACTTTTTGAAGAATTTTTTTTGGCTATTTGTAGTTCATCCGACTGACTCTAGTCCATTTTCACGACTTTGATCTCTTAGTTGTGTTAGAAGGGGGGGGGGGGGCGGGCCACACCCCTCCCTCTTTATTTCGACCCTGATATTACGTTACGAAGGCATTTTGGCTTGGAGGGTGGGCGAAATTAGTGTTCATTAAGCTTTTCGTTTTTACAACGTGCGTGAGATCTTTTAAAGACCTTTCCCTTACATTATGTAGAACGAAATCAATAACTTGTACAGCTTTATAGACTTCCCCGGGGGGGAGGGGGGATGGGAGTTACCCCCTCAGGCCCCCCCCCCCCCCCCCCCGGTAGATCCTAAACGGTGGTGACAGTGGGAACGAAATT
Source organism: Lithobius niger (assembly GCA_023313725.1). Classification (NCBI taxonomy): domain Eukaryota; kingdom Metazoa; phylum Arthropoda; class Chilopoda; order Lithobiomorpha; family Lithobiidae; genus Lithobius; species Lithobius niger. Next base: position 24,580 of record JAHWFP010060027.1, on the reverse strand, counting down.
ACACAAGAATTTTGATGCTTTCTGCCAAGTGTATATTATTTTATTTTTCGTGCAATGACCTTTAAAGGATTTAAACACAAAAGTGCAAAGGATAGTGTAAAACTGTTAGGGCGCGTTTACGCAACGACTCGCCTTTGCATTATCGCAGGTAGAACTCAATCGCGATGGCAAAGGTGACATTGCCATGGTAACAACGCTAAATGGATTAGCTAAATCCAACATCGTTTGAGTAAATACTTGCAGTCTTATAATCCGTGCCAATAATATAAAGAATTCTTCATGACGAAACAATTTTCCCAAACGCTTCTGAACTCACGTTATTTGCTGTCGTTGCGAGGCGGCAGACATAAAACCGCCGCCATGTTGGAATTTGAGGTGATTTCTAGCTTCTAGCTGCGAGAATGCAAAAGCGAGTGGTTGCGCAAACGTGCCCTTAGTTGTTTGTTCGATTTTCTAGTCAGTACTTGAGACTGAACAGCATTTGGTCATTCAGACAGTCACGATGCTTGCTTCAGGGTTGGCTTTCCGGTGTTGGTCTTTCTATTTTGCTAACAAAACATTGTATTATACCTTTTTAATCTTAAGTATTCAGACAAAAATTTTTAAAGTCCAGTACCTTAGTTGGGTTCAACCCGACCTTCAGTTGGTTGGGAACCGATCACTCTTGACCAATGGGGTGCGCTTGCTCACTTCCTTATGGGTCCCCCAGGGCACTTCAACGTTCGGAGTGCTCGTTGGCCCTTCGTTTGCTGGTGCCAAAGATTGGACAGATTGTATTGTTATCAAAAGCTAGCTGCCCCTACCGGCACAGGGTTTATATAACTATTTCATATTAGCAGACGACTTTTAAACTTTTTTCAACCTTAGCCGGTCGTGGGATTTGATGCGCCCTACCTTGCTGGTACTCGACCACTCTTTTAGCCCAACGGCAGGTTCAACTCTTGGTTCAGGTTCAGGTTACCACCCCCCATAACATTCGTGGATTCGTGGTACCCGTTGGTTGGAACTTTTTTCTTCTGCCATAATAGACATAACTGTACATGCGAACTAACTGTTTTGTGCTGATACGCCTCATTGTTTTATTTATTTCAGCAATTTTAAACTTATTTTATTCGGGATCACCCACCGTCTGACATGTTTGTGTTCGGAGCCCTCCGATCCATCGCTCTCAAGTCGGAGGACATTTCCATCGACAATGTGTTGTTCAAACTGCATTACCATTTTACCGTGCTCGTGCTTGTCGCAGCAGGACTATTAGTGACGAGCCAGGAATATTTTGGAAAACCAATTTCGTGCGGACCAACGCCAGCTGACCTGCCGGCAGACATCTTGGACAATTACTGCTGGACAAGGTCCACCTTTACAATCTTTAACTTCAAACCGAAAAAGGTGGGAAGTGAAGTGGCCTACCAGGGAGTCGAACAAGCCAAGTCGGATGCTCCTCGGATCTACCAGAGCTACTACCAGTGGGTATGGATTATGCTATTCGTACAAGCCATTGCATTCTATTTCCCGAGGTTCTTGTGGAAGAAAGGTGAGTTTTTTTTTTTTTTGTAAGCAAATTAGCCAGGGACGCAAATTAGTCCGGGATCGATAAGTTTTATAACCCGAACTGCTAAAAGCTGTGAGGTGGAAATCTCACGGCATTTTAAAATTAAGTTCACACAAAAAAAAAGATTTAAGCCTTGTAAATGTAAGGTCAACTTTTTTAGTTCTTAAATACGTGTATAAATGGCGTAACTACAACGAGGTAGAGAAAGCAACTGCCTCTGGGCCCACCGACTTGGTGGGGGCGGGGGGTGTCTTTTCATCGACCCCCTAGTTAATTTTTTAGATAGTCTTTTTAATTTATTTTTTCAGAAAAGGACTTTTTAGTTATTGCTCTGCAATTCTGTGTAGTTGTTTCTTGCCGGGAAAATGTAATTATTTTATTTTTGTGTATGTGCGGGGGGGGGGGGGGGGTCTCTCCCACTCAATGGTCTCTCGCCTTTGTGTGGCAAAAAAACTATTTTTTTTAATGAACTTAAAGAACCTCCATTGTGCTGTTGCCTTGTGTGGCAAAAACTGCATTTTTTTTTTGTGTGAATGGGGTGGGGGGCGGCCTGCACAGGGCTCTTGCCTTGCGTGGCAAGATACATTCCTGAGTTTTTGTTATGAAGGAGGCCACCACCGGGCTCTCGGCTTGTGTGGTAAAAACTGAGTTTTTTTGTTTGTTTTGTAAATGAGGGGGGTGGGGGGGGTGCTCCACTGGGCTCCTGTCTCTGGGTCCCTGTTTTGCAGTGTTGTCCTCGGGCGTAAAACAGTTTTTTAAAACTTTTGAAACGCCTAAATACGAATAAGTTTTACGCAATGTCAACTTTCGTGTGAATTTTTTCAGGGGGAGGAATGGTGTGGGATTTTTGTCAGGGGGAGGGGTGTATGTTAATCCTTCTTTTTGCATTTAGTATATCCTAGGAAAACCTACCGACTGTGTTAAGATCTACTCTTGCTCTAATACATAAACCGAACCACAAGGAGATAGTGGGACAATCCATATTGCAGAATATTTTCGAATTTAACTAGTCCAAGCAAATCTGGAAGCTGAAAATCGGTGATTTAAGTAATGATAACCAGATTAGGGCCCCAACGCACACGGCGACCAAGCCGTGCGGCCAACGAGAATGCTTACAGTTTATGCTGCAACGCGCACTTGGCCGCAGCGGCCACTGGGATCCCGGGCGGCGTGCAGGCGACCACAAGGTGACCATACTTATTCCGTGTTCATTTGTCACCACGTGATCGAATTATCAATGAAAAACGGACGTGGCCGTGCGGCACGTTGCCGTGTGTTCTGGCCGTGACGATCACTGGCCGCTCAGTGCGCGGGAGCCGTTAGGGATTCGCATGGAGACGCTAGAGGTGACATTGTTTTATGTTTCGCCCCTAACTTTGCGAAAGCATGTAGAATGTTGTCGTTAACCAAGAACGAAAGTTAAAGATTCAAAGACTTAAAATGCCTCTCTAGTATATTCACGCCTACAGTGTGGCAGTTTGACGGGAGAATCCTACAAGTGGCATCCCGGATTTGGTAATTCTGCCATGCCATCCACGTTCCCTTAACAATGAATACTGTCAATACTACGTGTTGTGCTTACGAAGGTGTCATGCGGGGAAGCATCTTCTTCGTTGGGGTTGCTTTTGGCGTTTGCAAGTTGTGCTCATCGACTTTTATTTGCGATCAGCGCTGCAGTGAACACTGCTGTACCAGTTTTAGTCCCAGTCTGTCGGTCATGTGCATGTGGTTAGATCTGGCGTCCTCTTGGTCATCTGACGTCTGCATCAATTCAAACTTGCGGGCAGCACGATTTATTTGTGAATCCCTAAAACCTCGTAATTTTGTGGCTTTTTAAATTACATGTTGTGTATTGTCTTGTAGTTTTCAGACTTATGAATCCGGTGGTGAGCTACGAAAAATTTATGTGCTTAATACTTGCGTCCAGATAAACTGTCAGTTGTGCGTCTGTATTATTATGTTACCCTATTATCCTAAAATTTCTCAGAGTTAAAAAGGAACTCTTATAACCGTAGTTTGGTTACTACTTGTGTACAATTTAGAACTGCTTGTGGGGGGGGGGGGGGGTAAAACTTCCCACGGCCATTTAGTGCTAGATGCCGGCCCATCTAAAGTCTTGTAAATTTAGACGTTCTCGTCTCCCGATTATGTCTTTCGTCACCCTAGTTTTTCTCCCTCCCCCGAAAGCTTCCCAAAACTTTTAACTTTTAGACACCTCTTGCTTAAAAGTTCTAAAGTCAAAAGAATCTAAACGAACGCAACCACTTATTGGTTTGATCTTTATTTAGCAACAAAAGGTCACCAGTTAACACTGGTTTAACTTTTTTTTTTTTTGAAAAATTAAAACTGCCCAGAAACTAAACCGGTCAGTTGACAAGCTTATTTGAAACGTGAATAAAACTTTTTAAAGGTTTGGAAGAGAGAAAAAAAAAAAGCGGGTCCGTAAAAAATTCTCCTGATATTTTTAACTTTTTACTAAAGGCAAGGCACAATTTCCAGGATCCAAATCTTAGGCCGAAAGGATGGGACCTATTTTTGGAATTTTGTTAAAAAAGAATAAATACTAATAAGTGTTGTTGTAAATACAAATTTGTGTTGGCCAACCTGCATGTCGGCTAAACCATAAATTTAGCAAACGTGAAAAAAAATCCATGATCATAAAAAAAACATTTGCATGGAACTCCGGTAACCTGCAGTAACTATTACCAGACTGTTCTACGTTGATTTTTACTCTTTCCTTTCGCAGGGGAAGGCAACAAGATCCGCACCTTGTCCAGCGACCTCACCCAACCAGGAGTGATCCACATCGCCCAGCAGGAACGCCTCAAATACATCGTATCTTACGTCATCCGAGTCTGGCACCGTCTTGACCTCTGGGCAGCACGATTCTTCGCTTGCGAATTTCTTAACTTTGTGAACGTTGTTGGTCAGATATTCGCCATTGACCGATTCCTTGGAGGCACGTTCACGCAGCTCGGAGTTAGTGTGGTCGAGTATACAAATATGGAACAAGAGGATCGGACTGACCCCATGATGATGGTTTTTCCACGATTGGCTAAATGTACTTTCCACACCTTCGGCCCTAGCGGTGATGTTCAGACGTACGATGCTATGTGCGTTTTGCCCCTCAACATTGTCAACGAAAAGGTAAGTCGGAGCTTAGATTAACCATTAATTGCGTGAATTAATGCTGCAACACACAACGTGGGTCATGTAGGGACCCTGTTTATTTTACTGTCATTCAATTATTTCTTGTAAGCAACACCGCGTGATTTTCAAAGTCTGTCCAGTTATGGATTTCGAACCGACATTCAATTGGAGAACACTGAACACTGGGTTGTTGCTCCCCACTTTGCTCGGGGGGACCTCTCTAATAGCTCACATAGTATGCGTCCACAGGCATACTGTGAGCAATGAGAGGTCTTTCTCTCCCCCCCCCCCCCCAAGTAAAGCTGGCAGCAATAACCCAGTGTCAGCTTTGCACGGGGTACCTCTCTCATACAGTGCCTTCCTAAACGACCGAACAGAACGCACCACTGTTACAGTTTGGCTCCAAACTTGACGTCGCGCGTGCGCAATGATGTTGCATCAGCTGTTCAGTACCTTCCGAAACTGCAATAACAGCTCAGCAAAATCAACAAGCTCAACAGGGCAATCGTTACGTCATACCTTTAACGTGATCAGACGTGGCTAATTGATTGGAATAGTGGATGCAACCAGGCGCGAGCAATGCCAAATTGCAAAGGATCTCGGTTAGGTGGCGTGGAGCTTTTTGAGCATGCGTGAGGAACCGGGAACAGATTCATCGCCGACGATGTTTGGCGTAAGCAAGCTTCATCAACACGGCTATAGTAGGAAATGAGCTGAACTGTCACCAACGGTGGTGCGTTTGGTTTGTTCTGATCGGTGCTTTAGGAAGGTACTGTTAGCTCACAGTATGCATACGGTCCCAAAGTCTACTGTGCGCTATGAGAGGCCCCCCGAGAAAGGGGGAGGGGGGGGGGGCAGACAATATGGCCGCCACGAAACTAGAGACTGAGGCAACCTCAGCAGTATAGTTAGCCGGTTTAATACCGATTTTGGGCATAGTGCGACAGGAGCGTTCGCAATTGCGTAACTCATGAAGGGGGGGGGGGTTGAGGACGGTAATACACTGGAGTTAAAGAGGATGGGTGGGGGATGGGTCTAAATTGCTAGAGAAGTGATGGGAACATTCCCTATTGACAACTAGTGAGTTTTCAGAATTTTAATTTCACGTAGCTTTTAAGTGACAAAGATTTGCATTTATACTCCCTCGGACGTAGTTAAATAATTCTCTGCACGTGGGGTAAATAGCGATACATTCGTGTGTCTAGAAAGTGGATACACTAACATCAAAATCTCCATCTCCGAACAAGTGGCTCTTGATCGAGAGGACGCAGTCCGCCCAACAAAGCATGTCACGTGTTCGCATTTCACACCACTGCTAAATCTCGTGCCGTGCCGTGCCTTGCCATGCTGACCTTCTTTAGCTGCAAAAAGTAAGCGGCCAGGCGAGACCACTATATTGGTTAGTAAGCGTCCGGCCTGAGATGAATTTAGCAGTGTGAAATCCATATTAAAAAAACTGAGGGTGCAAGAGTATACAGAGAAATGGGTTGGAGTCCCAATCAGGCCTGTTCACAAAACCGGTCTTTAATGCAAACTGTCTACTTCGTCAGCCTTTACTTTGTTTTCTAAAATCCATTTTCTATTCTCACAGGTCTACGTATTTCTGTGGTTTTGGTTCATCATTCTATCCATCCCAACAGGTTTAATGTTGGTTTACCGAGCTTTGCTAGTTGCACTTCCAAGTCTACGACTCGCCGTTTTGCGGCTTCGTCTTCGACATGCAGACCGCCACCATTTAGAACGTGTTATCAACAAAACTAGCATCGGCGACTGGCTGCTTATCAATTTACTTGGCAAGAATCTGGATATTGCGGTTTTCGAACAAGTTTTGGCCGATCTTGACACCAGAATGCAACAGAAGACAGAATTACAGCACGATGCTTGAAGACTCTTTGGGTGACAAATTGTATCTACTGGTTTTACAGAACAGATATGTAAGCTTTTTTAATGAAAATTTAATGTATTTTGTGTGTTTTTGTACGATGGTTGGATCAATGCATAGAAATAAATTTTACATGTAAAACTCACCGGATGTAGTGCCCACAGAAGCGACGGTAAACTCCGATTCGTATGTCTTCAGTGTAAACCAGATTCCATGCTTTTTTCAGGTTATTTTTCAGTATCTTACTTTTTTTTTCTATTTTTTTTTTCCACGTAGTATTCTAGGTACCATAATTCTAGTTTGCATGCCTTGTGGGCTGATTCAAATCGCTGAGCGATAAAAAAAAGTTGGCACAAACCTGTAGCAAACATTGCGGGTATGAAAAAAATTGACTTAATCTTATTTTTTTATTGCGAAATCCCGGCACACATTTTTACAGGAACTAGGGTTTTCAGTAATAACCCAGAGCTTTTGTCGATAATACGGCTACGGTTTTCGCACGAAGCCTGTAACCGGACTTAAAAACGTTAACTAATGCTAATTATGTTGCAATTATATTCCGAGAACGTAACGCCATAGTTTTTTAACGAGTTGGTTTTAGTCTATAGTCAGTCTAAGGGTGAACATTTTTTTTTTGCAGAAAGTTAACACTCAATCGGCGCATCCAGTGACTCAAATCGCCCCTCCCCCTTCTTCCCACGTCTAATGATCCCCACTTTCTAATGATCACTTGTATTCTACCAGCCAAGTTCATATTCATGCTGGGAGAAATGGGTCTCGAAGCTGCACCTCCGAGAAGCATGCTGTCCTGAAACTCTTTCCCACAACGCAATCTCTCCGACCAAACGTGCGGGGTCGTGGGCCGTGCTGCTTGACCTGTCGTGTACAGATACAGATTACTTAGTGTCCGCGGCCTATCTTGAGTTCGCCCCAGAACGAATACAGATAATCGATTGTATCTTTTCGATAGCAGAGCACCTTGTTGATATCCTAGATGGTTACAAAAACAATGGCGGCCGTCGATTGAAGCCGCTCCCTCCAGGAAGATGTAGTCGCTCATAACGTACCTGCAGGACTCGAGTTACGCTGCGTGCGCAATAAAAAAAAATTAACGCCCAATTTATTCCACAAATTTTAACTACACACTCCTGTCATTCAGTTTTTTAGGCTCGTCTCCTTTTATCAAATCACAAGCCTTTTTATGTTTGGGCCAGTGCGTCACCTGGCATTCCCTTCGACAATACCATTCATTCTGACATCGTGAACATCGCTGCGCCGCTTCTTCACCGCAACAAGCACATTTCGGGGGGGTCGGGTAGAAAACTCTCCAGCACGTCAAGACTGTAAGTATCTGCCCACAATTTAGCTTGCGTTTCGAGAAATTCTCGATTTTTGCTGCAGAAGTTCGGAAGCTGCTTTTTGGCAATTTCGTCTTCTGAACCGCCGACTTGCATCATGAGCGTGTCGTAGATTTCAGGAATCTGGAAAAATGAGACGCCGTTTAGCAAATGCAACTGTAAACCAGTTTTATTACGATGCATACCTGAATGAGGAATGTTCGCGTAAAACTAATAACGCTCAAACCAAAACCAAACAAATATACTGTGTCCTACGTTATCGATCGTTTGCTACGAATTATTTTGAAAATTTAGTTTAGAGAAACCTTTATTTTCTGTTGGGAAATTTGAAGACCTGCTTTCGTTAAGTTTTGAGACTTATTCAGTCCGAAAGTCTGGAAGTAACTATTGATTTCCCTCCTTCTATATATATATATATATATGAAGTGCCTTATGATACTGCTAAGCAAAACTGATAGTTCTAGATACAGTTGGGTACTTCTAATACACAGAAAACTGTAAGGAAACTTAAACGGGCCTTCCAAAAGTCTCTGGTGATTGAACTGACGTCACCTTTCGACGTACCTGATGGATTCCATCTGTAAGTTCATTAAACCCATGTTGTCAGATGCCTGCAAGATTTGCCCCAAAAATCGCGGTGCCCCCCCCCCCCCCCCCCCGCATTTTTTCAATATCCCTAGGCGTGATTATGTTTATTTTCCATAAACATAATCACGAATACAAATAATACATACGGAAAAAAAATATTGTAATAGTTCCCTTGTTACATGGACGTGTAAGTGAAACTTGGTTTTCTAATTTCCGATATTACATAAAAATAGCAATCGGGTAAAAAAAATCAACATAACATCTGTAGCACAGTGCTAAAAAAACAAACAGTTTGCTACTTCCAAATATATCAATACAACACATTCACTCAAGGCCAAGTCATCCCATCGTTGCACGTTCACGTGAGAAGTACCAGGCGAAGCCCCCTCTGTGACGCAGCTGCTGGCGCCAGAATGTTGGTGACGTCATGCAAGAATTCCTTAGATGAGAATAACGACTATAGTCTGTTCCACATTATGTTAGCAGGAAACTGACTGTATGACGTTTACTTCTACTACGAGTGCAAAAACGTGTAAATATCACACTCGTAGACTCTTAATACTAACTGTTGAGTCTACAAGTGTGATATCCACACGTTTTTGCACTCGTAGTGCAGGAAAACGTGGCGTCACACAGTCAGTTTTTTGCAAACATAATGTGGAACAGACAATAGTGAATGGTAACAAGGAAACTTAGAAGTAAAACCAATATATTCCGCCATCCTTACAATTACCATTTTTTCCACCCCATTCTCCCTACACCCCCCCCCCCAGAATTTTTGTACCCCAAACGGCAATCAATACCTCTGGATCTGACGGCTCCCAATCTGCCACCACTGTAACCACCTCGTGGGCAAAATGAGCCCATGCACGTCGAAAATGACGTCATGACAGCTGTTTGGAATGCTTTGTTGAGTTCTGATTGAAGATTTGGAAGTTTTCAAGTGCTAAGGTTGTCTTGGGTGGAGAGGGAAACTTTTGCTAGAAATTTCTAGAAACTTTTACATGCCACAATCCACCTGAGCACGAGCGCATCTCCAGGGCCCTCATCCCAAACCCCATGGATGGAATGTGGCCAGGTTTGATCCCGGGGTTTATAGCACAAGAGATATTTGCGCTAACTATCTGACCACCCTGTCTCTTCCCCCCCCCCCCCACATTTCCATTTAATAACTTTTTCATTAGCGCAGTGGCGTGCACAAAGGGAGCAGGGGGGAGGGTGGTATTGCTCCTGCCCTTTTTGGAAAAAACGCCCTATTTTTCCCTTTTTGGAAAAACTCCCTATTTTGCCCCTTTTTGAAGAAAAAACTTTCCATATTTTGCTTTTTTTACACTGAAAAATGCTGGTCGCAGCGAGGAGAGCAGGCCTAGAGCCCTAAAAAGGGAAAAAAGGAAACTATGAAGCCCAGGAAAGGAGCCAAAAATGGTAAAAAAAAAAACTTATAAGCAAAAAAAAAAAGTCCCCAAGAAAAATAAACCCTCAGCATGCCCCTTTACTGAAAGTTGCCCCTGCCCTATCGGACGTTTGTGCACGTTACTGCATTAGCGGCACGTTTTCACAATACAGCCGAAAGATTCCCTTACAGAAAAAAAGAAATTGGGAGATCCCTGTCAATGATTGAAGTGTCGGTTACTTATTTCAAACTGATCTATGAAGGTGATTACAACTATTTAGTGGAAAAATATATTGCCTAAGTCCTTGGCAAAAAAAAAAAAAAATGTGGCGGAAAAAAGTGTACGGAATTCTTACCTGCTCCAGAATAAGGTCTCTTTTTGCAGCTGGAGGATCAGCAAATGCCATTTGATCCAAATATCTGCAGAGTTCTTGTAAAGGTGGCATCTGGTCCAAAATCACCTGCGACAACATTGGACGAAGCTTCAAAAGCCGGTTCTTCTTATAGTCGTTCAACTCGTATTTCTGCTGACAATCGGAATCGAGCAGTAAATGCAAGAGGGCGATCCAGATCTGACCTTCAATTTTGGTCAACTTAAACCTATCCTGCGAAGCCACGTCGTACCTTAAAGAAACAGACCACGCATAAATAAGTGAGTGAGGAAGCGAAAAAGCTGACGAAAATCGTACATATAACGTAAGCAAAGAATCATCCCCGTGGGCTTTGAATTTTACTTATAGTAGGCCTGATAGAAATGTGTAAGATCTTTCTTGAAACTGCTCCAGGACGAAATATGAACTCTGAAATGTGAAAAGTACTCCTTGGGTGAAATAACCATTTCTTTCGTGCTTCGTGAAATATTTATTTGAGACTGATAGTGTAAAGCACACTGATGGGCATACCGATGGTACGATTAAGCAATATGTTTAAAAATGAGAGGCTCCATCGATGTTCGAAAATGGATTTTTTTCGACCATCAATGGAGTGATTCAGTTCAGAGATGGCTCATTTGCAGAGCGTTTTGTTAAATACACAGGCAGTACCTTCCTAAAGCACCGAACAGAGCGAACAGAACGCACCACCATTACAGACAGTTTGGCTCCAAACTTGACGTCGCGCGTGCGCAGTGATGTTGCGTCAGCCGTTCAGTACCTTCCTAAACTACAATACAGCTCAACAAGCTCAGTAGAGTATTCGATACGTCATGCCTTCACCGCGACCTGACCTGGCTAATGGATTTGACCAGGATTGGCTAATAGATGTGACCAGGCGAGAGCAATGCCAGATTGCGAACCATCTCGGGGACGTGGTTTGCTAGGTTGGAAGTTTGAGCTTGCGCGTGGAAACAGTTTTGACGAAACAGATTCATCGCTTACGATGTTGACGTCAATCAAGCCGCATCAACACGGATATTAGCAGAGAATGAGCCAAACTGTCACCAACAGTGATGCGTTTGGTACGCTCTGTTTGGTCGTTTAGGAAGGTACCGAAGGTCTCGTCGTAGCTCGCGCACCGCATACAGACTACGATACTCGTATGAAAGGGGTGAAAACCAGCCAGAAGTCATATCGTAAAACAAGCCGGTTTTTTTTTTTACTTTTTTAATTACTATTATAATCACTGGAACTCGCGCTGAATGTCATTATTGTTAACATGTCTCACGTTTACATTCATTATTTGTACCAGCAGGTTGTCCAGAGAGATCTGAGAAGCTTTTCAGTTTTTGATAACTTCCGGTAATGGACGGGGCTTTTACCTCGATCCTAAAACGCTCATCAGATCCCTCTCGACAGTCGGTACCTTCCTAAACGACCAAACAGAGCGAACCAAACGCACCACTGTTGGTGACAGTTTGGCTCCTTCCCTGCTAATATCCGTGTTGATGCGGCTTGATTGACGTCAACATCGTCAGCGATGAATCTGCTTCGTCAAAACTGTCACGTCGCGCATGCTCAAACCTCCACCCCAGCAAACCATCTCCCTGAGATGGTTCGCAATTTGGCATTGCTCTCGCCTGGTCACATCTATTAGCCAATCCTGGTCAAATCCATTATCCAGGTCTGGTCTCGGTGAAGGTATGACGTATCGAACACTCTGCTGAGGTTGTTGAGCTGTATTGTAGTTTAGGAAGGTACTGAACGGCTGACCAACATCACTGCGCACGCGCGACGTTAAGTTTGGAGCCAAACTGTCTCTAACAGTGGTGCGTTCTGTTCGCTCTGTTCGGTGCTTTAGGAAGGTACTGTCTGTATCCATGCGGCATGTGAGAGACGAGGAATCCCTGTAGTTAAATCAAGGCCCGCTGAGACAGTAGCTGCGCTCCACTCCAGGCCGGTCAGCTTTCTTCTGTTTAGTGACAGACACGTTAGGAGTCGTCCAGTACCGTACGGATTGAGAACCTAAAGGAATTTGTATCTGGACTAAGTAAATGCGTGAAAAGCCCTAAATATGCGCCCGGCCAGATCTCGCAATTTGATCGTTAGCTTTACGTGTTTAAAGTTTAAAGCATAAATTTGTTCAGTTGGCAATCCTCATGCCGTACGGTTCTGGACGACTCCTGGCGTGTCTGTCACTAAACAGAAGCAAGCTGACGGGCCTGGAGTGGAGCGCAGCTACTATCTCAGCGGGCCTTGAGTTAAAAATGATCCCATTATACCGAAGTAACAAAAATACAGTACACCACCACCAAGGGGCGCAAAGGGGAGAAAGTGCCCTTACCAAGACCCAAGTTCAGAGTAATATTTTGTAAAGAAGACACATAAAGGCATTTCTGCAACTGAAAAATTCTGAATATATTAACGTTTCAAATGCACTAAAATTGGTGAAAATGGTAGTTTGTAGGGCTCGGAGGGTCTTCCCCTAACTAGACCCTTAGCTGAATTTTTGGATCCAATTTTATATGCCAATATTTGTTTGCCCCTCAACAAAATTCTTGGCTGCGTCACTCAAACGCACGAAAAAAATTATACGTATAAAAAAGGCTAGTTACATATATGTTTGTGCATTTAAGTACTATGATCCTAGATTCATGCATGGCACTAGAACCTAGGATCAGTTGCCGAGACAAAAGAAAGGGACCATTTTCAAGACTTACCATAATTAGATGCTACAAGGCAGAATTAAAATCATCTTTAAACTAAAGTAAAACTGTTAAAATTTAATTCTGTTTTACAGAAGCGATGTTCATTAAATATTTAACAAAGAGCTTACAAGCTTCAAAAAAAAATGACACGAAATAAATCGAAGTGCATTATATACTATGCAGCATGCAAGACAAAATAAAATAAAATTTGTTAATATTCCAAGACATTTCTGGTGCAGATGCTATTCTTAGTTAAATAATGTACGGTTACTTTTTTTTTCAGCTTATTTAAACTACAGTAGAACCCCCATTAGCCAGTTCACCTTGGTTACCCGAATGCACATTCTCGAAAAACTTTCCTACATTTGACAACTTTCTGAGAAGAATGATAAATCAAGATCATTCAGAAAAGGACAACCAAACCACACGAAGTTTACGTAACATTTTTGAAATTTATATTTGTCCTGGAACTGATTTTGATAAAAACTGTGCAACTTTTAAGGTTTCGATTGTAATTTTGCCGGCTTTAGACCTTGAGGGGCCCGGGGCACTTCAGGTTCGGTGGGCCCCTCTAACGCAGAATAAAAAAAATAAAAAAAAAACACGGCAAAGAGGACAATTCACCAAATTTATACAATTTATCCATAAATTTCAGAAGCCAGTTGCTTAAGTCTACAGAAGCATAGCAGATCGAACTAGAAAAACAAGCATGGTTAAATAATTGGGGAACCTCTGCCTGTCCAAACACAGTAGAAATGCTCCATGGACTTGTAGATGGACACTTTAAAAAAAAAAAAAGAATCGCGTTGGTAATCAATTTCTGGCAATCCTAGGAGCTTTTTTCACGATCACTCAGGAACGTGCATCCTTTTCCAGATCATCTAAGTAACTAATAGCTTCAAGACGGTTTGTTTGTCACGAATTTTAACCCGTGCGTGAATAAACTATGACGTCATGAACAAACATCATGAGGGGTTAAAAAAAACTGACGTTATTTTTTCGCGTTCAGGGATTTTCGCGTTTTTGAGGGTTATAATATAAAGTTATAGCGATGAAAATAGGCCTGCACTGAACGCAATTTAGTTATCTTTCGTTTGGTCCTACTCCCATGTTTGTAGGTGCTTTGGTTCCAGAGGAGTAGAGGTACAAACAAACACACACGCACGCACGCACATGATACGATCTTAATGATGTAGATGGCGATAGATATTGCAACCTGTCATACGGTGAATAGAAACCCTTAAGTTCGTACCACTTTCCGTTGATGTATTTTTCTGTCTTTTCCCGGCTCCTTTTTACCCAGGGTGCAGCTTCCAGTAAACTTATTAAAAGGATAGGTATGTCGTGCTTGGTCAAAAGGCGGTGAGTCACAGAGAATGGCAACACGTCCAGATGATCAGTCATATACCGCAAAATCGATAGCACTTTCATGCTGATTTCAAACTCCAATACTTTGTTTTGTTGCTCCAAGTCTTCGATTGTTGATGCCGTCATAATCTTCTTTGCATCGTCTTTAGCCTGGAGGTAGAAAAAATATTGGAAATATAATTAATCAGCAACCATTAATTATAAAGGATGGTCCACAAAAAAACTGACGACCCAACATTTTCTAAGTTCAACTTTTCTAGTTAGCACCCCTCAGAACCAGGAGAGCACAGAAATCAAAGCTAATGAAAAGGGAAGATTTCTCTCCTCTCCTGGTTCTGAAGGGTGCTAAATAGAAAAGTAGGACTTAGAAAATGTTGGGTCGTCAGTTTTTTGCAGACCGCCCTGTACCAATGTGACGATTTTCTTTAGGCTGTTCAAGAAACGATCTACAATTATGTTTTCATAAGGAGTTCATAAGGAATTTACCATAAAGCAAAACCATAAAACCAAAAGGGGTGATATCATACAAAACCCCATAAGGGTAAAGGAACCCATCAAGTTTTGCCATAGAAAGAAGTGATATCAGAGCCAAAATGGCTGCCACCAAGTGTTCAGTCCGAACTCTGATCATTCAGGCTTAACTGACACTTCGGTGATTGTCAGTTGAGTTGAGTGATCATGGTTCGAACCACAAACTTGGTGGCAGCCATTTGGCACTGATGTCACTACTTTCTATGGTCAAAAACTTGATGGATTTTATGGGTTTTCTGTATGTTCTTCTTTAGCCTGGAGGTAGGAAAAAAAATTAGAATTGTTGAGAAATAGTAAAACGTAAAACAATACTTAGATTTCTTTCTAAGGGCACCGTACCCTACCCTTATTTTTGATTACATTATGATCGCAGTTTAAAGGTCACGAAATAAAACCATGAACCATGTTTTTAGACCTCTCGAATCAACGGTATGAAACGTGTAACCAAGACATCAAAGAACTTATCAAGACTGAACCGAGTATATTTCCGAGACAAGGTCTTAGCTTGAGATTAAACGGTAACGTTTCCACAACAGGTTGAGTAGGCCAAGCAGATAAGCTTTAACCAAAAGGCCAGCATGAAGGGAATGAGGGGAATGAAGGGAGATTACAACATGGCGCTGCCCATGATCTGTGAGTGGGCTGGGGACGCAGCTGGGCTGCATTGTGTGTAATTTTATTCGTTTTAACTTGTGAACAAGGTCATAAAGAAGGTTTTGGCTGAAAATTAAATCCTGTGTTTTGGATGCATCGTGCGGGACTCTTTGCTTGTCAGAGGCAACCTATGTTCTCACCTTTACCCGACCTGCAAATTAATACTGCTGCTGGAATGAACCAAATAACTTCAAAAGGAAAAAAAATCGGATGATGTCACAAATGTGGCTGAAGAGCTACCGAGAATAAAATTCAGTAGATGCTGTTGAAAAGCAACAGAGAATAAACTTTACAGCACAGAGATATAAGAGGCTGAAGAGCAACACAGAATAAATCCTATAGATGTGGCTGAAGAATCAGAAAATAAACTTAGTAGATGCAATTCAAAAATCTCAGAACAAACCCTGTAGAGGCAGCTGAAAAGCCACAGCGAGTAAAACGAGTAGATGACGCTGAAGAGCCACAAAGAATAAACCCAGAATAAACACAGTGGATGAAGCTGAAGAGCCACAAAGAATAAACCAGGAATAAACACAGTAGATGAAGCTGAAGAGCCACAAAGAATAAACCAGGAATAAACACAGTAGATGAAGCTGAAGAGCCACAAAGAATAAACCCAGTGTTGTTCATGTGCAACAATTTTTGCCAACGGTACCAAAGTAACAGTACAAAAGTGTAATAAAATTTGCCAAAAATGTACCGGTTCAGTACTCCCACAAAAATAGGCTAAATTAAAATGTGAAATATGTCCTTGACTCTTATTTCAACACACTTTAAGTTAAAAAAAATTACGACTCTAGCCAATTACACTAAGAGAAAATTTTCCATATTTAGGCCTCAGTTTAGTGTAGGTGCTCCCTTAAAAGCAGAAAAGCGAGGTGCCATGGAGCATCTGATAGCTGTAGCTTTTTTATTTCGCCGAAGATACCCAAGATAAAAGGGATTTAAAATCATACTGTATTTTTTTCCGTATAATTTAATTTGTTGTGAAGTGGACCTTATTTTCTTTAGGCTATAGCAGTTACTAGTATCAGTAGCTAGATAACAAGTACAGAGGTCAGTGTTACAAACGGAACAAACAATTGACCATCACCATGAGGGCGCCACCGTCAACACACACAGTTCAATCAACTCACCTCTTCCTCCACATTCCCATAAGGATATTCAGTCAACAAATAAATAATCTTCCGGTAACAATAATCAACCATATCGACAACAGTGTCTTCTAGTCCTTCGCAACAATCTTTATGAAACAAAATGGTTTCCAGCAAGTTGGCAACAGTAGCTTCGTGGTGAAGAGTCATATATAAAGGAAAGGACGAATGTATATCCAAATCCATTTTGGCGATTAAAGGAAAAATATTTTGTTTCCAAACTTCGACGACAATCAGATCGTGAACAAGAACGGGGAGCTTTTGAAACGTTACCAACATATCTTTGACATATTCATCCTCATTCGATGAAGCGTTAGCTACGGCTTGCATGTTGAGTTTTTCGAGGCGTTCATGTTGGTAAAACCAAGCTAAAGTACCGACATCTTTGACCGAAAACGATTTTAGGGATCCGATGTATCCTTCCGCTTCTGAGAATAAAAGTATTTGGCCAGAGCTTGACTGCATTATCGTTACTTTAAAAATAAAATCAACTGTAATAGACCGATTACATAATTGTGCCAAACAGCGGTTTTAAAAAATAGCGGCAAGGTACACCGATGAAGGTCGCTTTTTTTTTTTCTAGTTTCTGTGCGAAAGATCGGTTTGAGTAATAAAGTGAAAATTAATTTGGCGGAGTAATATCTTGATATTGTGCCATTTTATTCAACTAATATTTGTATTATTCGTAGATATTTTTCACGGCACTGATCATCACAAAACGTGCTATTGTTTGCCTGTGGCGATAGTGTACCTTTTGTTTATCCGCTTATACGCCATGCGGTTACTATAGCGACCATTGACAACAAAACTGGAAGTTACGGGGTTTGGCAACGCCTCTTCAAATAGTCGAAAGGCCGTCTCTCCTCCTTCCACAATATTACGCAAAAGAGAACTCAGTTGGCGGCACGGCTTTTGTGCTAAGTGGCGCCATCGGTTGACAGACGATGTCTCCACATCCTCGTTCGTTTCAAATTTCGCAGCTTCTGACAAGACGGCGCCACTTGTGAACGGGCCACACGCTTCATTGGGCGCCGTTTTTACGTTGCGCGATACGGTCTCTACTTTAGAAGGCTTTGGCTATTGTCGATCAATAATAGTTGCAGCTGTTGTCAACAGAGGGTGAAACGAGTTCCTTGTTGAAAGCCAGTTTCTACTGACGCACTCACTGATGAAAGCAACTCTGCCGTGGTTTGTTGTTTACTCAGTGAGCGTTACATGAACAATACTGACTGATTGGATGCGTGATTTAGTTAGCCTATTCGGAAATCAACGGATGCTATGTTGTTATAGCCTAGCAGTTTCTCGTTGTTTGATTGTTAGTCCAATAAATAAATAAATTAGTTTTTCCAGTTATATACTTTTTTGCTCACGCTTACAAAATTCACAAAACGAATCGCCTTTTGTTTATGTCAAATAAAAACAATTAGGCTCCCATTTTGATGACGCGGCCCCACCAGCAACCAATCAACATTGAGAAAATGCTACAACATGACTAGCGTCCATTTCAGACTGGTCTGTTCTTCGTATGCAAATGTGGAGACTAGTTTTAGAAATGTATGGGGAAAAAAAACTGATTATCCATTCAGAGGTCTCGGTATTAAAGACGCATGGACGTAAAAGCAACAGCAACCTATACTGTTAAAGGGGGATTACCACCAAATGACAGACTGCAGCATCTATAGCCATTTACCTATATCTATACCATACGCCATGGCTGTTTGTTGTGACGTACATATCACGTGACTGGGCTAGTTCATTCAGACGGCCAAACAGCCGTTGTTCTCCTTCGTCATTGGCTAACTCATGGTGACGTCACGGCAAACAGCCATTGCGCATTGTTTAGTTCTCTCTAGCCCTACATTCAACAAGCAAAGGAACACACAAATAAATTTCGTTGTATGAAACAAACAAGCCACGTGTCTCTTTAATTATTGAGTGTAAAGTTGGGCGTCCACCTGCACTAGGGAGCAAGCATAAAGTTAAACCATGAGTCTATGAAAATGATGAGTTTTCAACTCCTTTAGATTTAGTTTGCTCTGGCCTATGATCAAAAACCCCATACTGTACGGATGCGACACCTGTTGCCAGATGCCTGAAATTCGTCTTGAAATCCGAAACCAAACTCGAAACTCTGGTCGCGCGAGCAAACCTAAGCCGGAAACACAGTTAAGTGCGGAGCTGTTTCCTTCCTTGACTGAAGCTCGCCCTTGTATCCGACACTTGAATTAGATGTTTCTACCCAAGGCCCGCAGAGATATAAGCTGCGCAGCGTTACTGATTAATTGCTAAGCCAAACTAGAAAAAAAATTGTTTTTGTTTATAATTCGTCGTTACGACTTTTTTTTTCTGTGCGAACATGTATCTTCCTTGAGCATATTCTGTAGACAAATTCAATCTGTGATTGGCGAGAACTAATCATCTTTTTGAAAATGGGAACAATGTGAACGGCTGGAAAATGCTTTAAAAAGTCAACTGTGTAAAAAGTCAAATTTTCAGTGTATCCAATGGTGTAAGGGACCAGTCATTATTTATCGCCGGGGAGGGGAGGGAGGGGGGGGGATAAGGGAAATTAGGGGAGTCATTATTTAAGACCCTTTCGATGGGGGGGGGCTCATAAATTGTTCAGGTGCCGTCAAGGGGGGGGGTCAAAAGCACACTGATCAACTGGAAGAAAAAGTCATTATTGGACCTCAAAAATGGCACTTTCAGAGTTAAAATTTCTAAAAACACGTCAGCTTCTGGGGGCCGCGCGGGGCCCAATGATGTGAATGTTGCAAGGTTTTGACGCCATTAATACCGTTTCAGCAAGTCTAGTTTTAACAAAAAACTTTCTAGTAAAGCCTTGGCACCTGGTTTCTTGGCTTCCTCGATCTTTTAGGTGCTGACTGTGTTTGATGTGGGCATTCAAGCGTGTTCAGTGTTAAGTGTGTTCATCATACTTATTGTACGAATCTCGACAGGAGGTGGGTGTAAGGAACATTTTATAGAACATTTTTAAACCAACATGTCTTTTCGTTAAAAACGAGACATGTTTCCGTACAACTAATCTTGGCTGCAGGAATCATCTGCAGACGGTCTCAATGGATATACAAAAAGCGCACATTTTTCAGGGGGGAGGGGCACACTATTTTTGGACCGGGGGGGGTCAACATTTTTTCAGGATCTTGACGGGGGGAGGGGC
>JAHWFP010060026.1:27983-53482 GCA_023313725.1 Lithobius niger | reverse complement strand
GGGGGGGGGGGGGACAAAAACACACAGTCCAACTGGAAGAAAAAGTAATATTTGGACCTCAAAAACGGCATTTTCAGCAGTCAAAATTTCAAAAACTCCTCAGCTTCTGTAGGGCAAGCCCCCCCCCCCCCCTCCCGTGGGGTGGGCGTTCAAAGATTTTAAAAGAATTAATACCAATTTCGGCAAGTCTAGTTTTTACAAAAAATGTTGTAATAAAGGCTTGGCACCCGGTTTCTTGGCTTTTTCTGTTTTCCAGGTCCTGACTATGTTACGGACATGGGCATGCAAGCAAACAGTGTGTTCATCATACTTACTGTATGAATCTCGACGAGAGTTGGGTGTAAGGAACATTTTTAATCCAACATCCCCTTTCGTTAAAAACGAGACCTATCCTTACACCTAATGGTAACTGTTGGTGTGGAGAGCTACTTACTTAGTTTGGCTATACAACACTAATTTTGGCTACAGAAATCATCTGCAGGCAGTCTCAATGGGCAAACGAAAAGATAGTTTTTTTTTTTTTTGGGGGGGGGGTCACATTATTTTTGGACCTTGCGTGGGGGGAGTCAAGATTTTTTCAGGGTCTCGAAGGGGGGGGGTCATCGAAATTTGGTGGTCACATTTTCATTTCTTCCCCGCCCCCTCTGCCGGGGCCATAAATAATGACCTGTGTTTTATGTGCCTTTAATGTGTTTTTGAAAAAAGTGACACCACTTCATCCAAAATTTGTGCGCCTTACCAAATTTGGTGAAATGAGTCACGAACCCAACGATCGATCCGTACCCC
Organism: Lithobius niger; assembly: GCA_023313725.1. Classification (NCBI taxonomy): domain Eukaryota; kingdom Metazoa; phylum Arthropoda; class Chilopoda; order Lithobiomorpha; family Lithobiidae; genus Lithobius; species Lithobius niger. The sequence goes on along the minus strand of JAHWFP010060026.1, from coordinate 52,696 downwards.
AATACTCCACTTTCGCTTTTAAAAGTCCATCCATCCGTGTTGGCTTTCCTGTACGACTCAGTTTTGCGACATTAATTCAAATGTTGCCAACACATTCATTTCCTTTTTTTTTTCTTTCGTGCTAGATGATTTTGCGACATCAACTCTAACCTGTGTAAATGTTGCAAACTCTATTCTCAACGGGTCACACGACATAGCGGAAGGATTTACGTGACTTTAATAAATGCAACCGTTTGATCCATCTTGTGAAATATTTTCACCAAATTATTTGGCGATTTGTGACGACTACTAGACTAAACTTCATCTGAGATTTGTAACTAAGACCAAAAGTATATAAAACCAGACAACACCAATTGTGTGTCCATAATTTGCTTTTGCTAAGACGGAAGCAGCGGCGTAGCTACAGGGTGGCAAGGGTGGTAGGATGCAGAGGCGTAACTTCAAAATTTGGGCCCGGACGCTACTATGCAGTGGAGGCCCCCCCCCCCCCCTTATAAAAAATAATTAGTTATTTCCATACAAGAGAGGCCAGTGGAGGGCCCTTTACATTAAAAAAGAAATGCCACACAAGGCATGAGCCCAGTAGAGGTCGCCCCCCCCCCCCTCTAAAAAATGTTTTTACAGCGCAGTGGAGAGGCCATCTCTTCCCCTTCATGAAAAATGCCGTTTTTGCCATACAGGCGAGAGCCCAGTGTAGGCCTTCATAAAAAAAATTGCAGTTTTTGCTACATAACGCAACAGACCAATGGAGCCCCCCCCCCCTCCTTTCATAAAAAATAAATAAAACAATAATCTTTTGCAACACAAGACACAACTTTTTCTCACGAAACTTTTGCAGTAACTTACTTTGTCATATTTTGGGGTTACAAACAAATTTTAAATTGGGGCGAGTGAGGGGGCCCCCAAAGTCGGTGGGCCCGGAGGCGGCTGCCTCCTCTGCCTCATTGTAGTTACGCCACTGGTAGGATGCCAATGGCCCCACAGCCTCAGGGAACCCAGAAAGAAAAAAAAAGTTATTTAGATTTAAAAAAAAAAAGGCTCTTTTGTAGTACACTAGTTATTTAATTTTATATAAATTGTATTTTAAAAATCAATTTCGAGCTTCACCGTCCATCCATCCCCCTATCATCAAAAAAACATGGTGGCCCATAAAAACCAGGAGCTGAAAAATTTCTCCGAATGCAAACTTTTTTGGAGGTTTTTTTTTTTTAAGTGAAAACATGGACCACTTGACTGTAGTACGAAAAAGTGGTCCCTATCTTCATTATAACAAAAATTTTAAAAAATTGGAAAAAGAAGTATGGACTTGGAAATTTTTTAACTCGTGTGTTTTTTGTGGGCCATCGAAGGGAGGGGAGGCCCAAGGGCTAATTTACCACCAGCCCCATCTATCCGACTGGACGGAAAGTAGAAAATTGTAACGTAATACCTTCATTATTATGTAGGCCATCACATTACTGCATTGAATTGTCCCAGTGAAGCACCAGTGGCATGATTGGGGAGGGGGGGGGGCATTACCCTTGCCCTTTTCGGAAAAAAAATACTCCTTTTGAAGAAAAAACATGCTATGTATTTTGTTTTTCTGCATTGAAAAATGCTTGTCACCACGAGGAGAAAGAGCCTAGAGCCTAAACACGGGGAGAAAGAGCCCAGAGCCTAAACACGGGGAGAAAGAGCATAGAGCCTAAACAGAACAAAGAAAGCTAAGAAGCCCAAGATAAATAAAGCCTCAGCGTGCCCTATCACTTAAGGTTGCTCCTGCCCTCTCGAATGTCTATGCACGCTACTGAGCCGCACACTATTTAGATGGATTTAGTACGAGTCAAAGAAACGGAGTCTGAAGATTTCTATGCCAAGCTGCGGTATATTTCACCACCATAGGAGAAATACAGTTTGGCTGACTGGGGCCCAGATGTTAAGGTCGATGGAAGAACAATTTAAGAACAATGTAAGGCTGAGTGAGATGGAGATAAAATGGGTTTCCCTTCAATGCAGCAGCCACATGGTTTATTTGGAAATTCCCCCCCCCACCCCATTGTGGTTACTTGTGGCCGAAAGCCGACCTGCCCCCCCCAATAGATGTGGTTTTTTAATGGACCCTGTACCCGATTGTGTCGACATATTAGGTGAGTGTACAATAGGTGGCACTTCAAATCGCCAAATGTATAACATGATGAGAAGTCTAAGGTATGGATGGTCCCTTGTTGAGGGTGGTGGTACACAACTCGATAAGTAGCAAATTGCACCAAAATTATGACTTTAAAGAAAAAACATGCCATCCATGCAATAAAACACATTGTTAGAGTTCTATGATGACATCCTGAAACAACATTGCTCTTCAAGCCATAGCCAACAGCCCCGACCCCCCCCCCTACAAGCGCAAGGTTACTAAAAGAAAAACCCAGAACAATGCCAAATTTGGCAATTTGTCCGATTTCTTTTTCAAGAGCATTACTTCCTTTGTAATCATTACAACCTCATGATGTTGCGATTTGGAGTCATGGGACCTTTGGTCATGGATAACCCATGACTACTATGAAACCATTGAAACACCATGACAGGGGTCATTTTGTGACATCATAGCTCTATTATGGTGAGCGACCATGCCTCCTCAATGACATCCTTTCAATTCTCATGATATTGATCATGACATGACATAATATACCATGACAGCGTCATGATAATGACCATGACGTTTCTATGGCAGTAATGAAAGCTGTCATGGTGACACCACGATTCTCATGGAATATTCATGGAATTTTCATAGTTTTCAATGACACTGCCATGACATTTTTTTGACCAAAACATGACGGTTCTGAATCAACTGCAACATATAATGGAAGGTTATTTTTTACTTCATTTTTGTATTTGACCTCTCCTATAACAACACCAGTGACAATGCCATAAGATGGTAGAAAATATTGCTCTTTCCCAGGACGTAGGAAGGGCCTTTAAGAGCTGGGTGAGAGTATTATGTTTCTATTTTATCATGAATGTTCCCCAGTGAGATTTATGCATTATTAACAAAGCTCTCTTGTATGGATCCAAGCCCACTCCACTTGGCTGGACTCAAAGATTTAAATTTCGACTTGTCAAACAAGACATTAGATTTGCTAATGAGTGCCACAACTGCACCTGTGTTTGCTCCTGGTAGTTGGCACGTCATTTAAACTAATCGACACATACACAGGATTTGAATCAGACTCAATTGTAAACATGCTGTCCTCACAAGTTTCAATTTCATTTTGTACATCAATAACATGTTGTCTATCATCAACAAACTTACCTGAAGCAGCAGAACCAAAATTTTTTCTTACCCCTGCAGACTTACAAATATGTCCCACTAATGAGCAAGTGACACTTGGCATCCTTAAATTTTCAAACATTTACTTTATATGAACCAGAAAACCTATAGCAAATGATTTCACTCTTGTTAAAACTTGATCTTCACGAAGTATGAAAAAATACACCATAAGCAGCTTCTGTCGATTTTTATGAAAACTTGAACTTGAATTTGCTTGGCGTTTGTCCTTTGTAACTTTGTGAATACCTTACTAATTGCCACCAAAAGCTGGAATGGTTTTGAATCCCTGGTTTTGCAGATTGAAGTGCACCTCAAACAAAGGCGTCACGTATTCACTCCATCAACTTGTCAGTGAAACTGCGATGCTGGTTCAAACGACGCAATTACGGCACACACTTGGCAACATTACGGCACATACTTTGTTACAACATTGTGGCAAATACTTCAGATTCCTTACGGTTCCTTAAATCAAAAGTACACCTCTCCACTATTTCAGAAGGCTTAGGCGAGTAGTGTTGCACTAAACGTCGGTTTTGCATTGAAGTTGATGGGAGCAAGCAAATCATGCCAAAGTGAGTATGTATTGACAATACAAGAATGAAAATAACCCGTTTCTTTTCAACGGTAACATCTTTCGTACTATTGCTACAAATGCTCAGTATAAATCAATCAATTTTTAGCATGTGTACTGTAACAGTGATGTACTGGCAGCAAGCTGCTTAAAAACCCAGTAAGCCAAATAATAATATGTACTGTAAGAGTTGTGTACTGGCAGCAAGACATTTAAAAACGCCACTCCCACTAGGCCCCATTACTGGCAGCAGCGTTTTAAGTGCCTTGCTGACCAGCGCACAACTTTTACAGTACATGTGTTTTACAGTACAGCAGCGTTTTGAAGTTTTTTTTTTGCTGACGGTACACCACTGCTGCAATATATAGAATGGGGCCTACTGGCAGCAACATTTTTTGGTGTCTTGCAGCCAGCATATTTTGTACTGGCAATAGAATCTGCCTTTTTTTTTATTCCTCTTTCCCACTATCGTCCATCGTCTGTCAGTGTTGGACTTTTGTTAGAATGTCATGACACGACCTAGTACAGGTATCGGGGTTGGTGTCGGGTTTCAAACCCTGACTCCAACCAGAATACGCAGTGTATGTCTAGGTGGATTGTCATTTGGACATACGTGTCATCCTGTAGTTTTGGACTGGGTCGCGGCAAAGCTCTTGACTTTTGTCACTATACAGGGTGGTCCACAGAAAACTGACGACCCAAGAAAATCTAAGTCCAACTTTTTTAGCACCCCTTCCCGTTTCATTGGATTTGATTTCCGTCGTATCCTGGTTCTGAGGGGTGCTAACTAGAAAAGTTGGACTTAGATTTTCTTGGGTCGTCAGTTTTTTGTGGACCACCCAGTATGTACACACACCTTGTCCAATTTTCATTTGTTTAAAGGTGTTGACTCATCCAAACAAACAGTAGCGTAATTAAATTAATTATTACTGAGTCAATTAGGATCCATTTTAACCTACCTTTTTCCCACACTAGGAAGGATATGAACGATGAGGGCCAATTTTACAAAATAATAACCGGAAAGAAAGGCTAAAAAAAAACCCTATGTCATGCACAACATAACAGTTCAAAACTGTTTTCCTGATTTAGGATTCTTACTGAAGTTTTTTCGTACATACATTTAAGTTGCAGTAATTAATAATGGTGGTGGTATGGGAAGCAACGACATATTCTCGGTAATGTGCGTCCATTATTTTTCAGAACGCGTCGACAATAATGTTGTCAATATTTTCCACTTTGTGCATGCATGGTCTGCGAACTACTAGAAAGGCGTTGGGGTTATAGGTTTGCCATTCAGGCATTAGGACACATGGGTGTTGGGGAAACTGTGCCAGTGTAACGCGTATCGTCAGTGAAATAAAACTTGGGATTTAAAATCGGCACCATGGTGTTCAATTTTTTTATGGTGTTCAATTTTCGGAAACTGCGTGGTTTTTCTTTAGGTTAATAAAAATCTCCTGCTCCCCATTTTAGACACTGGAAGTAAATTTCCACACATTAAACAGAAAACAAAATTGTTTCCATTATTTTATTTAGATCTAAGGTAAATAAATGTTCAGAACCAAACAAATGGCATCGTAATAACTCTTAGTAACAAAGTAAGCATGAATTTTTCAGTGGAAAACACAACTTTTAAGGCATTATGTGGTACAGTTACTTCTCAGTTCTCACCCTGGGCTTTCCAGTACCAATGGTAAAAAAACCGTGTCCCAACGAAGATTTGTGACGGATTCCAGAAGACCCCTGCAAGGCTATCTAGCATAGCTCAGTAGTTGCATCTCCGATCAGGACCTAGGGTGCAATGCAGTTCCTTACATCGCTTTACCGATGTCGACTTGAACTAACTTGAACACAATTTAAACTACTTGTATTTAATGGAAACAACTATACGTGCAACTTGGATAACCTAAGGATAACTTATAAAGTTATGCCTAGAAATCTAAGCATTTCACAAAATAAATTAAATTCAAAAGAAAGAAGATTAATAATTTAGAAGCGGTGTTAGGTCCAGAATAAATTCAAACTTCACGGCCTACAGGTTGTGATAGATCCAGACCAGGTTGTGATAGGTTTATTTAACTCTTTGCGTTCCTATCGGAGGACCTTGTCTGCTTTATGGCTTCTTCTGGACATAACACATTTTTACTATTTCTTTTACTTTTTTGATTACATTTGGTTTTATTTTCTTTTATTTCAGTTTAATTTTTTGTTTGACACGACATTAAATTCATTTTTCCCTAAGGTTGTAGGGGATGTCACACCATGCATGATTGCATTCAGAAAATACAATTCATACTTTTTAAGAATTTTATTTTCGCGCTATAACATTTAAAATGACAACAAAAATTAATACAAGGCATAAATAAGAATTTCGAGATTGCTCATTTTCATACTTCTGATGTTGTAAGGTGTAGTGGAGGGTTGCTTGCGCAGCAAGAGGAGGATGATGACGACACCCAAGATGGATCCCAAGCGACTGCGGTGAATGCAGCTAAAAAGATCAAGGATTAAAATTACTTTTGGAGCTATCAAACTTCATGAATGGTGGCCAGCACTCAATAAACAGGGAATTCAGTTTTAGCAGTAGGCTACTATCCCAGGTGCTTCAATTGTCGCACCTTTCGAACCATACCAGCTAGCAGCAAAGAATTTCGGTGTTTAGTGCCAGGATAACAAGTTCTATTCCTATAGCCGTATTAGTCCTGGTGCCAGCATCTACGAAACGGCAGCAAAACAAAAAGTGTTGCCTAATTCTTAGTCGTGAACATTGCTTCTTACAGCTAAGAAATTACAAATGCTAACAAACACGGATGCCTGAAGGTTCTTGATAAGTAATGACAAATGGCAAATATCGTTATGCAGGCACCAACTTGTGACTACCTGAATGATGGCTCAATGAAAAGTCTGAGCTGATAATTTTCTACGTCAAGGCCTAGCTCTAACTCACTTTGATACCCGTAGTGAAGTCCAGGCCCAGACTTAGCACCATAGAGCTTTGACATACGTTTGAGCCTAGCTGACACTTAGCAAAGCACATTTTAGGGAACCACAGCAACACACGAATAAACAGAAAAATAGTAATATAAAATTAATAGTAATAATTAATAATAAAAATGTATAATGATGCTAATAATTGACTCAAAAAAAACAATACAAAATTCATGTTAACTTGTTTGACATATTACACAAGAGAGCATATACAGTACATTTATTTACCTAGGTTAAATTTTTGTATTTTTCAAAACAAGTCATTGATATTTAACAAGGATTCATTAATAAATAATAGGATATTTTAAAAGCTGTGGTCAGCCTCAGATACAAGCTGTGTTTTTTCCGAAATGCGTGAAGAAAATCCCAGATCAACCTGAGGCCTGTTTGACTGAACCAGGTTATTGGTAATAAGAGCACCTGCACTTAGGTCACACTCCCCCCCCCCCCCCAATTTTTTAGATGCCCTTTCAGTAGATTAAATTATGAAGATTAAACCATTAAAGCAAGACTACTCAACGATTACAATACACATTCAAGGTCCAGTTGTTTACCAATAACGTACTTGTGAACGCAATTTCTGAACAAATGCTGCTAAAATAATGTTAATAGGTCGCTGAACTTGCTTAAAAAATTGGTGTGACGATAAAATGACAAACCCAGCCTTTTAGATTATTAAGTTGTCAAAGCGGTCACTTATGCTCATTTGTCTATGTGGACACGAACGAAATAGTGGTTAATTAAACACGGTATTAAAATAATCCCAGGTTTGCAGAATTAGTTTACAACAGATGACAATTGAAACTTACAAATTTGAGGACATCAGATTAAGTTCAGGGATAAAACCTTTGGCGTAAGAGGCATCACAACACCCCCACCCCCTCAATGTGGGGGATCAAGGGGTACAACTCAGGAATTTCAAATAGGAACGGGGTCGAGTAATCTCAAATTCCGTAGTTCAGCAGTTTTAACAATAAATAAGAAATAGGAGTCATGTTCTGCAGCAAAAGTCTATGCAGGGCTTGACTTCCCATGTCCCACAGTTGGCAGCATCATACAAGCAGCAATCACATGCTACAAAGCCAAGCACTTTGCTGTAGAAATATGCATGCATTTGAATTTGAATCTAAATCAATGATTTGTAAGAGGTAGATTGTCCTCTTACTATCAATGCCAACTGAGACGAGCGCATCTTTCAAATCTGTGTGTATATATTGTATATAACGCCATTTCCCGTTTTCCATCATGGAATAATTTTGTGAACTCGTGTAGTGCTTAGAGAAGCCTGATGAAAATGACAGTTTTCACCGAAAATTTGCCCAATGTGCATAATTCCCACCTGATTTTTACACCGACTTTTGGTTTACGTTTCTGATGATAGTAAGTACTATGAAAAACCAAAGTACACAAACGCTCGATATATTTAAGATTGTCCACTCCTAATAATCCTACTCTTTGGTTAATGTGCGGGGCACACATTATTATTTCTACTTCAGTTACGGAAATGCTTCTAGAACAAGTCCACGGCAAATTTAATTCCAAAGTAATTAAATTGCAATAAGATATATTTAAACGATTGAATTTCCCTATTTGGATATTACCTCTGATTCGTTATTTTGATTTTGAACTTGGAATAATGATTTCAAACTGGAACAAAGTTTGTTTCATAGTCCAAAATCAAACTTTAAAAAACATTTTATTGGAGTAGGCTTATTTTTTTTTACTTGCACTGTCCTTACACAAAGTTTGTTTTGATAACCATATTTCCAGGATATACTTAACTTTTTGTGCACATGGGTTGCACATATTGTGATTCACTATGTCATCGGTACTTGTGATAGACATTAAACTTAAAAGGATTTTTTAATGGTGGTCTAGATAGTGTCACATTAGCTCAGTGTTTAGAATAGTCAACTAGACTCCGGAAGAGCTTGATTTGTGTTTTCCCTGCTTGCTGTTAACAAGTGACTTTTATCATCTAGAAAACCATGCTTGTGCTTTCCCACAAAATATTGCTACTAAGAAGGGGCGTTGTTTGTTTATTCTCTAAACTGCAGCTTCGCTTCCCCCACGTATGTGTTCTTAGCTAGTGACGTTGTCATAGAGTTGACAGCCCACGTTGTGGCTTTCGCTTGTGTCTACAGTTGTGGGTTATGTTAACCTTTTAACGGTCACTATGATATACGACATCCTACAATTTTTTTTAAGCATGTTACTTTGTCAGTTGTGGGATTCGAACTTGTATTCAGTTGGTTTGGAGACGACGACGCTAACCACGGGGCTGTGCTTGCTAGCTATGCTCGGGGTCCCAGGGCACCCCTCACTGACTGCCAGCTGTAGCCGTGTGGCAACACTGTCGGTAAAGGGTTAGAAAGCTTGTTTGCAGCGCTTCAGTTAGTGATCTGGTAGATCAGTGTTTACAGCAGCCAGCATGTGTTTGAACGGCCTGACTTCGATTACCTGCTCGATGAGGACACATGGATTTTTTTTAGCTTAAGACGGCTTCACAACAGCACACTAGACTTTGATGCAGAACTCAGCTGTCATAACAGGGTTTGTTTCTTTATTTACTCGAAGATAACCTTCCATCTTGGTTGGAAACCAAAAATCTTACTCAGAAAATACCTTGTAATCAATGCCGGTGATAGGAATAGCAAATAGTTTCTTACCCTGATCCAACTGCAGAACTGGAGGCTGACATCCAACAAATTTTGATCATGCTCTTTGTCCTGGAATTAAAACAACCAAACTGGGTGGATTGCATGGTAATCAACTCGAGTTTGAGCTAACGACTTTTCCAAGTTAGGCTACTCGAAGACGATAAACTAGAAATTTTTGAGCACCAGTTGGATGATAATTTTGTGCCATTGTTGTCACATCCACTCACTCACCTTCACTAACGCCAGATCTGGCTGGTTTGGTGTTACGGGTTTTGTTTGGTGGTGCATCAATCTTGCTGGCAGTTGTGGATCCCGGAACTGCTACTAATCGGTTAACCTGGAACAAAAAATTGTTTTTAGTATCCTGTACCATCAGTTTTTTTTTACATTTATTTGTTTAGCCAAAATTTCAACTTACTGTTTCTCCTTCTTCAATACCGACGACGAATTTGGATGAGTCTATGGCTTTTGACAACTTGTCAAGGGCGTCTGCACTAGGAATGTCTGGGTAATCTTTAGGGTGGTCTTCAATGGGTCGTGGCAGGAGCGTGAAAGACACGTTTGTAACTGTTGTATCATCACGTACCTGAAAACAAAATTTAAAGAAAAACATAGCTTTTTATTAAGTATTGCAGTTGCTTCCCATCTACAGTACGTGTTTTTATGATAATTAAACTTTACGGAGTGGATGTATAACTTACAGGGTAAGGAACTATATTATAAATCAATCGTGAGTTCCTCCTGCCAGAGGAGATGAAAGTTTTTCCCAAACTTATTCTCGTGAAGGTGACCAACTTATTCTAATAACTCTTGGCAGTTGGTGGTGCTTATTATAAGAGCAAGCATAGCCAGTCTTTTGTTGATAGATCGCTCACTATTTTAACGACTTTTAGAATTTACTCCGCACAGATTCAAACCTATTTTTGTTACTTTTTGGACATAAATGTCAGATATCCTAAGTGGGAAATTGAATCCGGGACCTTTGAAACTAACGGCCAGAGTGTCAGTATGGCTGAATGGTTTACCAATAACTATGTAGTATAACAATTATTATTAAATTGGTTTGGGACTGGATGTCCACGATGGTAATTCCATTTATCGTGGTTGATTGATATAAATCATTGGTTTGAAAAATATATTGATTGTGAAAATTAAATTATATTTATTGGTTACAATCAAATATTTTCTTAACCCTTACCTAACTCGAAGCCGCCTAGACACGAACGTACGCCTTCAACGTACAACAGCGAAAAACTAATTCCTAGCGCGAGCTTTGTGAGGGGACCTCGGGGACCCCGAGCAAACGGGCAAGCACAGCCAAGTGGTCAGCGTCGTCGGCTCCAAACCAAGAGAATGCTGGTTCGAATCCGACAACTGACCCAAGTACCATACGGGACTCTCTAAAATAAGGATCTAAAAATTTTTTTCAGCTGGTTATGGGTTAAATTTAAAAAATGTTAAAAATACTAAAAAAAACTTTGTAACGAAGAGAGTAGGCTGTATGGTTATTGTGTAACTTAATGGCATTATAGGCTACTCCAAGCCTGTTCATTGAACCCTTGGATTGAATCCTTGAATAAACTAGGATACCTTAAATTGAAAGACTCCGTTTTTCCTCCAGTTAATCAACACTGATGGCAGTAGAGATCTATGATCAACCTACAGCACGGACACTAATATTTTGTCAAAACCAGAATGTCAGACGTCTTTTTATTCACTTATTTTATATGATGCAGAACAATTGCTGAAGATTAGAGCAAAGTGTTTGTAACAATTTGCTGAAATCAAGATTCTTTTTCGTTGTAAACCAAACAAAAAAAAAAGAGATGGTACCTACTGTAAGTAGAAAAACAAGCTGTCACCGGGTTAACTAGAGAAATTTTTAACCTAAAACTGCAGACATTTTACTACAAAATAATTACAATTAACAAGTTTAATTTGAATTTTTTTTTAATTTGATTAAAATTTAACTATATAATACCTCGGTACATATAAAATGTGTGGGTCTGAAGGGCCCGCTAATTCACTAATCAAATTTAAGTGTGGGAGATGAGCTAAAAGTTTCATAACAACACATGCAGTTTCAATTAAATTGTAAAGCAGTTTGTTAATTACTTAAAGCTAATATTTGAGCACATTTTTGAACACCTATTAATTTTCAGAGTTTGATGGTTGTATCGACTTTAGGATTTACAGCTTAAGAAAAATGAAGGCAACCCTTTTAAAATACAGGGTGGTCCACAAAAAAACTGACGTCCCAAAATTTTCTAAGGCCAAAGTTTTTTGTTAGCACACTCCAAAACCGATGTCTAATGTCTAATATAACGGGCAGTTTTGAAAGTCCCTTTACGGTTCTGGAGGGTGATAACAAAAAAAGTTTGGACGTAGAAAATTTTTGGTCGTCAGTTTTTTGTGGACCACCCTGCATAATAATGTATTATAATAAAGTGTGACCTGTTTACAGTGTTGTGCTCAGTGTTTACAGCAGCCAGCATGTATTTGGACGACCTGGCTTCGATTCCCTGTCTGATGAGGACTCCTGTATTTTTTTCAGCTTAGACGGATTCACAACCGCACACTACAGTTTGATGCAAAACAGCTGCTACAAGAGGGTTTAACCACTGTAGTGGTAAGTAATCTAGAATGCTAACCTCTTACTTTAGTACCAGCAGTGGCACTTCATTATGCATGACAAAACCGAGGGGAAATAAATTCAGGTCTCTTCAAACATTTTCTGAAACAAAATTTTGCCCAACTTTATACCTAGAAGCGATCAGTAAAATGGACCAACACAATAATCCACCAGGTAATTCCAAGCGAAAATTATTCACAGAAAAATAACTCCTCTTACACTTTAGCTGTGTAGTTAAATAGCCGATTTCAACGAATGCCCTTCCCCCCAAATAATCTGGAAAGTCAAAAACCATTCGAGGAAATTCAAATTATGGAAGGTTTCATGCGCCGTGTCGATTTTTTTTTTATGAATTTGCATTGGACGGATGCAACCTCATCGATATCCATTTTTTTTTATTGTACACCACCAATTTGCCTTCGAAAATTGCAGATATGATAGTCATGTCTGTATGCAATGCGTGGTTCACCCCTCCCCCTCACCAAATTTTCGACGATCCAAACCTGATGATGAAAGTGATTTAACTTTCTCATTTAAGAACAAAATGAAGGTCTGAAATAAAGTTGACATGGTTAGAGTGTTACAAATTAAATGTATTTCAACTTTTGCGAGGTATAATGCGAGGTGTAATTAGTACGAGGTCTGTCAGTATGGAGTCGAGGAGCGGTAGGACCTCGGCCTTTGATTTCAAAGATCGTGGGTTCGATTCCCCGCTCAGGCAGTCTGACATATAAGTCCAAAAGGCAACGTAAATGGGTTTGTATCTGTATTTATTTAACCTTGATGGTTACGCTTTTCTCCTCGTCTTGTGCCTGGTACAATGACAGTGGTGCTGTTTATGGTCATATATGTTTTACTGCAGTAGAATGCCATTTGGAAAAAGAAGTTCTTCACTCGAACTGATTAATAGTAGAGATGATTCATCATGAATGTAAAGAGAATGTAGGCATTGTGTATCTGTTTTCCAAACCAAGAACGTTTTGGTTGCATTCTTGAGTAGGTGCCTCATGTTCACTTCAGTACTGAAGAATTCATCAGCATTAAATTATACAATTTTAATAGGAAGAATTTAAGTCAGTAGAGATTTCTAAAAATTCACCAATTATTCAACTTGCGCTATGTACAGTTTGAAGCAGGAAATATCACCTGCTCTAACTAAAAAGTAAAAATGACCAACTTCCTTCAAAATCTCTCCAAATGTGCAAAAAACAGCTGTCAATCTGTGTTCACATTACTTACCTGTATATTATGAATACGCAGAGGAGAAACTGACATAGTGGTCAGAAGAGAAGCGACAATGACGTGCTTAAACTGGAGAATGTTGGGTAGTACTGTAGATAAAGCATCGTACCGACCTTAAGAAAAAGAGAACATACTGTTTTGGTTAAATAAGCTTTGTTACAAGGTTTTACTAAATGTGTATTAACTGCTATAATTATTAATTTTTACATTTTCATCTGGTGGGCTATTTACAATGTAAGGAAATTAACAACCACCATTTGACTTTTCATTTTTCATTGGCTTGTAACATATGACTCGTGACTCGATGGCGTCCTAAAACTGTTTTTGGCTTTAATTTCAAAATAGTTTAACGAACACCACAAATTGGGGCCAAACAATATTCCGAATGATGGTCCTATTCAAATTTTATGAAAATTTAAAACAGCGCCAAAAAACTGGCGTACACAAACTGTTTTTGACTTGCAACTTTAAAATTGATTATAAAAACCTCTAGATTCATACTCTCGAACGTAGCAGACGACATTACTCCACACACAGGAGCACAAACAAACTTTCCTGTAAGGTTTCAGATACTGCAGTGTTGCTGTACTGTTTAGTCCATGTGAAACGTTACTGCTTTAGTGAAATGTTGTAACCATGTTTATTTTTGCACACGATAGATCAGCTAATGATTTGTGCAGTCTACTTGGCTAAACGACATCGCTGGAAATTGTTTAAAAACTAATCGCCATAGCGTGCTTAGCACAGCTCTACAGGTAATTCAAGGTTTGTGCGAGTCCTAGAAAACTTGGAAATGTCCTTGAGAGCAATAATGAAATTCCATGACTGGAAATGTGATGGAAAATCTTGAAATATGATATATGTATCATCAGACCCTTACATTATTCTTCCTTAGTTTGGGCATGAAAAGTTTTAAATTTGGGCTGCGGCTTTAGTTGTATTTACATATGGTTGGATACAGCAGTAAGCTTTTACGTGAACTAAATAGTACAGCAACATTGCAGTATCTGAAATCTTACCGGAATGTTTATTAGTGTTCCTTTGCGGTTTTGACTTTGGATTAGTTAAACCTTACCTTAAGCATTAAACGAGTTAGCTTTTTTTTTTCTAATTCGTACTATTTTGGCATACCACATATTTTAGATTATCTTGTTTTATGTCGTGTAGACACACGAAACAACCTACACACAAGCCAAAGTGGAAGCAAACCCTTTAATCTTCAGTCACATTACATAGAGCAGCTGCACGGCTCAGAGCCCCGGCCCCAACTAAAGTATAGTATTCTCTTTCCCTAACCCCTGAACCACTTGACCAATTTGAAAAGACCTTACGGAAAGCGAACATCACCAGAGCAATACCTATAAAATGAGCCAAGAACCACCTTTATAGGACAAATAGTTTGACAATTTAAACAATTTTAGCTTTAGCTTCAGAGCGTCGCAGAAACATAACGTGGCAAGAACAACACGCCGAAAATCAATTTCATGGCTTCAGCTCAGGTCCAGATCTCCGATTTGCTTCGGCGGATTTTAATTAATTTTAGTATGCTCACTGACCAAGTCCAACAAATCTTACTTACCAAATTTAATTGAAATATTTTCACACACGGCGCAGATATTAAACATCAAATTTGGGCTTTAACATGGGAGGTTGAGGTCAAACCTTACAGTAACCATAATTTGTATTTTGTATTAAGAGTCCAGAGAGAAAAGGAGTGAAAACAGGGGTTTGTGTAATTTTAAAGTATAAGATGGTTTACATTTTTTTTGTGAAGGTTTAAAAAAACCAGCCCCCAGTGTAATCCTATTAACTTCATTACAAACAAATGTTTACCATTTAACTGGAAATTTACTATCAGTTGGTCATCTAGAGAAGAACAGGTTGTTATGTCATAACTCAAGACGTCTGGTCTGTCTGCATCAAAGTTGAATATGTTGATGATCCTATAACGCATTCCTTCGACCAGACCCTATTGAAATAAAAAACAAAAAAAATACAAGTATTGACCCTGTGCACACAAGATAAACAATATGGGGCTCGAAAAAAGAATTTGGAACTTGCAGCAAGCTTTGCTGTGAGCAACCGTCATTTGTATAGGGATTCGGTCGTCCTGTAAAATCTTGGCAGTTATACACTGCGTAATTAATGTCATAGTTTTATCACAAATCAAGAACGTGATTGATTTTATTTACAATAATTCATTGCCCATTGACATATGATTACTCATTGCTTAACAGCATATGTAAAAACTCATTTTAATGAGATGTTAGCCCGACACCAATAGAAATTGCAGGATTTTTTTCTCCCTATGATAACTCAACTTTTTTTTTTAAGGGGAAAGTACGTTTATATTAATGAGTTTTCCATGACGATGATTAAACATATTTATTTGGCCTTAGGGACTGGACATTATTTATGACCGGGGAGAGGAAGGAAATGGAAATGAAAATGTGACCACCATATTTTTGATGCCCCCCCCCCCACCCCTCCCTTGAAACCCTGAAATGAAAAGACATGAGGGATGGAAATTGTTCTATAAAACAGAACACCAATATTCTTTACGCCCATATTGTGTCATACAATAGGTGTGATGAATGCACTGTTTGATTGTGTACCTACAGTCAGCACCTGAAACACACAACCAGGAGGCAAGGCTGTTCTAGAAATGTTATTGAAAAAAACTATACTCGTAGTAACTGCTATTAACAGCTTCAAAACCTTTTAAGCAGTCACATCATGATGGGTTGTATGGTTTTGCCCTACAAGGCGTTTTAAGACTGCTGAAAAGTATCATTGTAGCGGTCCAAAAATATTTTTTCCTTCCAGTTGTCAGTGTTTTTTTTTCCAACCATCCCTTCTTGACGTGGCATAAAAATGTATGACCCCCCCCCTCGAGAGGACACAAAAAATTCATGAGCAGCCAGTCTGGTCAGGGGGCTTAATATCTGTAGTGGCTGCGCACAGGTACGACATACACTAAATGTTGCACTTTTACTGTTTCTGTTTTTCTGTTCTATAATGTTGCTGTTATTGTAGCAATGCAGGTTAGTCTTGGTCAGGTCAGTTGACTTTGCCCTAATTATATGAGTTTTGTAGGCGTGCTACTATGTGGTGATGAAGCATAGAATCAAGTGATAAGATTGGCCAATAGTGTGCCGCATCACTCTAAAAGCATCAATCACAAAGTTACATACACCATACTTCAAGCATACATTTCAGACATTCGAAGCTACTACGATTAATACAAATAGTCAAGCACCACTGGGAGTGGAGGGCCTGCAGACCTTTAGGTACAGCTTTGAAGTACTTACTTCTTCTGGATAGAGAGAGAATTTGATTGGAGTCTTGGCTTTCCATTCGCCTTGTCCTTCAGATTCTGTTACGGGCTGCAGTCAAAAAAGAGAAGAAAATTAATTAGAAAGGAAACTGCATAACATATCTATGTTACCTACTTTGGCAGAAGGAAACTAAAACGTCTTCCACGTGGGGCAAAAGCGCTAGCCCAAGCATTGACCTTTCCACACTGGGCTGGAATTCAGACCCGAGCTTAAAAGTCCTCTTCCACACTGGGCCTGAACTCGGACCCGGGCTATCAAGTCCCAATCCTCACTGGGTCGGAATTTAGACCCGGGCTTTCAAGCCCCCTTCAAGACATTGGGCGTGAACTCTGACCCAAGCTTTGAAGTCCTATTCCACATTGAGCCTGATCTCTGACCCAGGATTTCATGTCCCTTACACTCTGAGCTTGAACTAGGACCCGGGGTTTCAAGTCCCTATCCACACTGGGCCTGTACTCGAACCCAGGTGTCCAGGTCAAAGTTGGAATTTGAGAATGGAAAAGGCTCACGCTTTAGAGCCACGTTTTGATGCTGGGTGCACTGATAGTTATGAGGAAAAGTGACTCGAGAGAGAAAGGAACAACGACAGCACCTAAAATGTTGACGTGAGAAAAAATTAATTAAAGGCCGAACCCTTGTCGTGATGTCCAGGTCCAGTGTGGAAAGGGTACGGAAGGAAGGGTACTGGGTTTTCTCTTTGTTAAATGTGTATGGATATAACTTGGGGGCACAAACATCAAACGTGTTCTTAGGAGTCCAGTACGGAAAGTACGGTACTGAAGAACTAAAGTAGCCTAAAGCATGCCACGCTGAAGTAGTCCGACACCAAACCCAGATCCCAAACCATATGTAGCTCCGTATGTAGCTCACTGCTTTCAGCACTCGGTCACCATCACCATAGTACAATGACCACCAACTTGAATACTAGCTAGCACTTAGCATTCCCTGCCACATTTAATATGTTTATTTAACTACGAGTTGCTTTGCTGGAAGAATACTTCCTTTATATTTTTTTTGGCAATAAAGAGCATCACTTGTTGTGTTTCAGAAGAGTAGTGGTTGGTATTAATGATATAAAAGCAAGGTGAGGTGCACATGTATGTATACACAAATTTGCATCGTTTGTGGTCTGAAGAGTACCGTCCTCAAGCAGACAAACTCACACAAAAAGCAAAAAAAAAAAAGTATAAACGGCAAATTTAAAACTGGCTAGTTTTGCTGTTTAGAAAACTGGACAGTAGCACAGATCGAATAATGTCCCATCTGCCAAGACAAACATTACATTATAACTATTGGGTACTAACCGAAGAGAACCAATATTCAAGGATGGTCCTCTTATTCTCGATATCTTGTAAACCCACGAAGACATTCGCTGGAATTCCTCGATCAGTTTTCTGAAAAGAAAAATGAGACGAGAAACTTAGTTGGAAAACTTACTTTAGACTAGAGGAAACGGATTAAAAAAAAAAGTGAACAGCACTGGTGAACAGCACCAGTTTGAGGACGTGAAAATTGCTTGTCAACTCTCAACCATCACCATTAAATTTTAGCGTCATTTTCTTGACTTACAAAATGTGTTAAAAATAGAACACTCATTCCTCTTTTATCACACTGCATTACCTCTTCGTAGTAGGTAAACTTAATGTCCTTTTTACCCAGGAAATAAAATGGGTCACTGATTCGCATGTTTGTCAGGGCTGCGGCATCTGTTGCTGCATCTTCCGATTTTTCGTCAATAGGATTGATGACGCACTTGCCCCAATCACGGTCAACTAGATACGATAGTCCTATTTGGAAACAAAGCAGGACTAAGGGTTATCCAACAAAAATGGGAAAAAAACATACACCTGCTTCAAAATTAAAATGTAATAAAATGTTCATTGCACGGGTCACACTACTACTTTCCACGACATTCAGCAACTTCTTGAGATTAGGGACTGGTCATGATTTATTGCGGGGGTGTTCAATGTTCATGAATTTCAGAAAACAAAACATTGATCAAACAAGAGCAAAAATGCAATTCTGGACCTCCAAAGATTCATTCAGTAACCATCATTTCTAAAAAACGCCCCGGCTTCTTAGGGGCACAGAAAGGGGAGAGGCAGGCGGCGGACGACTTCCCATGATGAGCGTGTTACAAGATTTAAATTTTCATTCTCAAGCTTATTGTTGCATAGATTTTTCCATTAAACCTTCCCAAAAATCTTGCATGTGTTGATTTGTCAGAGGCATGCCTGGACACGAGCATTCATCAAATCAAATGCTATCTTACTGTATCAGTCTAAGTAATAAGGGGTTTAAAGTTAAACACACACATCTTAAATATTTTCTAGAACATTTAAAATTACAATTATCTTTTTCTCAAAAAGGACGCACATTTTCCATACAATTGGGGACTCTTCAGTGTAAAATGCTAGTTATTTAAATTGGCTTAAGGAGATCATGTACAGGCAGTCTCAATGGGCATAAGAAAAGCTATTGTTTTTTTTCAGCGTCTAGAAGTGTAGGGGCATCACAAATTTGGAGACCACGTTATCACTACCTCCATCCCTCCCCTAGTCGTAAATAATGACCATGCCCTTAAAATGTCAGCAAAGTTAGGGGAGAAAGTTCATGAGTTCATGAAAGGGCCACGAGTCTCTTGACCCCTGCATGGGATTACTATCTCTTGACAGAAAAGTTTCTTGTCAAAGATCCATTTTTTAGGTGACTATATCTAAATATTTGTAAATAAATGGTACTCGCTGAAGTTTACGAGATGATTTGGCCACTCTTTGTTGCCGTTGCTCTCGCTTTTGAGTAAAAAAATTAAAGATGTTAAAAAACAGGGCAAAGAAGATTAATTTAGAGTTAGCATCCCAACTTTTTCAGATAACGAGCAAGGAAGACTTTTTTAAGGATAAAATAAAAACAGAAACCAAAACCTTTTTCTAGCAAGGGCGAATTTTTTGTTATTTTAAATAAAAAACTCAATACAGTAAACACCATTTATAAGGAACTCGTTTTAAAGGAATTATTGCTTTTAAAGAACACATTACAACAACCATTCTAACAGATTTAGTGCTATTCTTTTCCGGATATAAAAAAAATTTGGTTATAAGGATCCTTTTGCAGTATCCCTTGAGGTTCTTTGTAAGCGGTGTCAACTGTACCCCCCCCCCCCCCCAAAAAAAAAATGGAGTACAGGACTGTGTAACGTTTTTTGGCAAAGGAATGAAGTTTTTTTTTTACAGGTTCTATAAAAAAAACCATTTGCCACAAACTCGCAAATCTTCTCTTGAAAGAGCCACCTGTTAGCAAATTTAATATTCAACTCACAGCTAAATTTTGTTGTTGCGTTTGAACTGACAATTTTAAAACGAGGGTGAACAAATTGGCATATTGTTTTTCTAAACTTTTCACTTGTGTGCACTTGTTAAAAAACAAAAGCACAATGCGGACTCTAAACAAAGTATTAATTTCATTAACCCTTAGCAATAGCTGTGCAGGTTATGTCATTCAAAATTTCCAACAGTACACACAGGCTCTCGATATAAAACCAGACCATATAGGTTGTTTACAACTCCATACACTACTTTGGTTCCGAGTTATAAATTATTGACTAATGAAATGGGGAAAAATCAGTGGTTGAAATGGAAATGTTCTTTAAAAGGCTGATAGAAAACACCCAAAAATACCTGGAAAGGGCTGCCACTGGCCACTTTGCCGTATCCGAATGATGTTCAAAAAAGAACACAACGATAAATGACAAGACTAGAACTACTCGCAATTTAAAAATGTGTAATAGAGATCGCTATTCATGAACTTGGTGGCAGCTTCCTGATCTGCGTGATTGTTTTAATATGTAGACACAAGTCAAATGGCTTATTTCCTCCACATTCGCTCAGTAGTTCTATTAACAATGATTTTAGTAGACACAAGTGGTTTAGCTTGCTGTTGGGCCCATGTTAAAGAACCAATTTCAATCTCCTATGTTGAGAGCTCCATCAGTCTTCCACCCCCTTAGTTTTGGCTTAAATTAAGGATAATGAAATAGTGCTCTTCATTTGCGGCTTGCTACTTCGTTAGAAAACGGTTTTAAGAGATGGTATTTTCAGCAAGGTAGTATCCTTGCCAGAAGAATATTTGTATCTATTAAAATCACATTTAAGTATGTCAAAAAAATGTTGATCATGGTATGATAAATGCAAACATAGCGATAAATCAGGAATACATTCGGATTTAAGGTTTAAAAGCAACTAGCTGTTCCCCGGTGTAACATAGGCCGGTCTAGCTGATTCCCGCATGCGTAAGCAAAATACTTTACTGGGGAGCATGAAAGGAAAACAGTGCCAAACCCCCCATGTTCCCTGCTCAACCCCCACATATATTCCCACTGTGTGGTTTGAACACCTCCCCAACCCCTGCTCCCTCTCCCTTGGAATCCCTGCTGTTTTTTTTTCTTAAGGAAGTAAATAACTTTTTCAGTGGAGGGCAACACAGTGTGGCTGAATTGCCTGTTTCTACATTTGGTACCAAGCGCAAAAGGCCCCCAGTGATTGTTACTCAACCAACTTTGAAACTATTCAACTTTAGAAACTATTCTAATTTTATTTATTTAATCTTAATCCACCGTACAACTAGGTGCAAAAAATAACAGAACAATAGGGACGACTGGCGACTAGTTAGGGAAAAGCCTGCACCTCTTCAAGGTCCTGAAGAGCTGCGACACCCTGAACGTGGTCCATGGAGAGTTTGCGTAGTGCTCGGAAGTCAGCATTTGTGGAAAGTTCGCTCTTTCTACCAAGCTCCATGACACCGTTGTTGATGGCTGTGCCAATCGGGGTGTCCCAGCAATCAAGGCCTCCATTGCAGGCCACAACCAGTTCGTTGCATGAACGTTGGAGCAACCTCCAGAAAGAAACTTGTCGCAGCAAGTGACAAAGCGCAAGAGTTAAGGTTCCGGCGTCCGTGATGCCAGGAGGTTATGGGTTCATACAGGAAGGTACTGTGCCCTCTTGATAAGGCCTTGGTAGATCGTTGCAAGATCCTGGAAGGTGGCAGATCTGAAAACCATGCATGTTCCCAGGCCGTATGGCAAATGCGTGCATTTGAAGCAGATGAAGTTTGATGCTGGGTGGCACAAAACTGAAACGATGCAGTACCACATTACCCGCACGGCACAGTTCGGAGCGAATTTTTAGAAGTTGTTCGTCGTCAGTCAAGTCTTTAGAAAGCATTATTCCCAGTTACCTGAAACTGTCAACCCAGGTCGGATCAACACCATTAAGAGTCAATGGCATAGCTTGTTGCTTTCTGGTGAACCAAAGATCATACCCACTGATTTGGTTGGGCTCAACGAGAGACCCTTATCCAGAAGCAGACGTTCTAATTTGTTCAGCAGCATCTGCAGGCCAGGCCGATTTGAAGCCAGCAGTGCAATATCGTCTGCGAAGGCAATCATATTTGTGATCACATCGTTCATCCAACAGCCAAGCTGAGAGACATGGATATCCTGCACGACGTCGTCAGTGAACAGACAGAACAAAAAAGGCGAGAGTGGGTACCTTGTCGTACGCTACAAGTTGCCTTGTTTGCTCCCAAACAACTACCAGGCTTTGTTGGGCGCACATGTCCTGAATCAGTGTGATGATATTGCGTGGGATGCCTCGTTGCTGCAGAGAAGTAAATAGTTTATTATGGGGCACCTTGTCGAAGGCATCCCATAAACCTTTGAACCACCTTTCCTATACCAGCGAGCCACTTCCTTTAACGTATGAACCGCCATAACTGTCGAGTGTCCAGGTTTGAAACCAAACTGAGCAGCATTCGTTGACACCAGCTGCTTCAGGTGGGCTAGAATCAATGGGTCAAGCAGTTTAGCCAGCGGGCTCATAAGTGCAATTCCGCGGTAATTATCACTGTTGGTTGGGTCTGCGGTAGGTTTTTTAAGAATTGGGACAAGCGAAGTGTTGGCAAGGGCTTTTGGACAGTGCCCATGTGGGAGGGCAGCAGAGAACAGCTTACCGAGTCTACTGTGTGCAATCCAACCACTGTGCTGAAAATGTTCACTGGTGAGACCGTCTGGCCCTGGGGCTCGTTCTTTCTTTAGGTTCCTCACTGCCTCCTGTAATTCATTCATATCAAATAGATTTGTTTGAACCCATGGAAGAGTGAGGAGAGAGGGGACAGTATCCGAGTGAGCATTGTTAGGGTCAGGACTTATCAACGTGTAGCGATCCACGAACTTGCAGCGCCATGCTTCCCGAATGGCTTCGGGTCCCTGTGAACCGTTAAGTTGGTTCGTAGTAAGACGGTTAGAAGCCCCAGCTTGCCTAATACTTGTCCAGAAAGATCTTGCATCGTTAAAGAGAGGTTTGAAGAGCCTGCACCCTCAAATTGCGGTCGTTGTTTCTACACCACCTTAAAGCCCTACTCATAGTTTTTCTGTCATCAGCGACATCTCCTGTACGTGGCTTGCCATCATTAACCCATTTGTGGTGTGCAGCTTTGTGAGCATCGTAATGCTCTCGAAAGTGCGAGTTCCAGCCGGGTGTACAGCGCCTGTGCGTGCCAATATGTTTACCCGGCAGTGATTCACTAGCCGCATAGTGCAGAATGTTAACAAGGTTAACTATTTCTCTGTCGATGTCATCCAGGTGATTTTGAATTTTACACTCCTCCGTCGAACAAATTAGGCCTTGTGAAGGTGTAAGCATTATTGCATCATCATTGTGTTTGTTTCTAATCGTTACAGCGCACATCTATTCTCATTGTCGGCCGCTCGCCCTTTTTCCTTGCTACTGTGCCAGGAATGAACCCGCTTGCCTTCTTGCTGATTGTTCCAGGGCACAGTTGAAACTAATAGCCAGCATTATTGAAGCAATATTTCGTTTGTTATTGATCATGACCCCTGCTATGGTCCGATTCCAAACTATGCATCCTCATAAGCCAAATCTTTATAATAATATCGGAGAGTGGCTAAAAGTAAAAGGAAAAGGACGGCCTAAAGGAAAACCACTTCTCTCCTCCTCGCGCCCGCATTGGAAATGAACCCTCCCACTCTATAGTTTGTTCCACATTACGTTTTCAGAAACCTGACTGGATGACGACTCGTTTCCATGCACTAAGAGTGCAAAAACATGTGGATATCACACTTGTAGACTCAACATAGTTACTGTTAGAGTTTACAAATGGGATGTTGACGGATATTTTGCACTCGTATAGTAGAAGAAAACGTGGCGTCATACAGTCAGTTTTCTGAAAACATAATGTGGAACAAAGTATACGTCCAGCCAAAAAGGCGCCAGGCATGAGTGGTCGTTCAATCCGACAAGTCTTCGGGAAGAGTGCCGGGAAAATGTCCCGAGAAATGTGTCCCGGGAAGTGTGACCGGCCCCGTGCAATGCACGGGCTTCCTCTAGTATATATATATATGTACATACAGGGTGAGGCAAATATCTGGTCACACGCAAATAACTGCCGTTATAGTGGTCTTATGTTAATTCTGAAGACATATTTGTAATGTAAGTTAGATACGGCGAAGCCAATGAAGGCATTTTCAATGATCTTGAAAACAGCATTCAAGGTCATCCACATTCTATTTTTCAAAAGGCGCAAGATAAGCAGAAAAGTGAATTACAAAGTTGTACTTGAGCAGTAAACATGACTTAACTACGAAAACTGATTGAAAATTGGAGCATAATTACAGTAGTTAAGAGGAAAACAAAATAGCAACAAAGTCTTCCCTGAACGTTTTAACTGCCATGCAGTGAAGCTTAGGGGCTGCCTCTACAAGCAAGCGCACGAGTTCCGACCTTTGCCTGCATCAATGAGTGCAGTTAAGTTTCAGATTCCAGTAAACGAAAATGGACACGGATTAGGCCTAAAAAGATATGAGCCATCATTTACTACGCAGAAAATCACGTTCAGTATGTGGTTACTTTCTGATTTTACATTTATTTTATTTACCGAAGCCTAATGTCGTTTTGAGTGATTT
>JAHWFP010060026.1:15847-27883 GCA_023313725.1 Lithobius niger | reverse complement strand
CGGGGCATTGCCCCTGCCTTTTTTTAAACGTCTTTTTAAAAAAAAAAAAATGTCATATTTTGCTTTTTTGAACCGATAAGCGCTGGTGCTGCAGCTTGAGAAAAGGCCTACAGGCCTAAAAAAGGCAGAAAGAAGGACAGGAAAGGTGCATAAAACGGTAAAAAAAAGATAGACAGGCATAAAAGGGGAATAAAAAGGACAGCGAACTAAAAAAAAAGTCCCCCTACCAAAAAAAAAAAACCGCAGCAAAAAACCCTTTTACAAAAGTTGCCCCTGCCCTCTAGTTGGTATGTGCAAGCAACTGTTACGAATGCTCTAACTCGAATGACATTCGAATGAACACACTTTTTAACAGCTTCATAAATTATTGTAGATTACTTCCCTTAAAGGGTAAATTACAAGATTGTGGTTGAACACGATGCAACTGACAAGATGAATGTGCGTCATATGCTCACTGCCAGAGGTGAATTTATATTTCTGCCATCTATGCAGACCCCCCCTCTCCTGCCAAACAAAAGTAGGTTCATCAGGATTTCAGGAAAAATGCAGGATAGGCCTACCATTACAATACGCCGAAAATAAGGCGGGTGGGTGGGAAATTGTAGTATTATCTGAAAGTACATGTTACCAACTGGAAGATGTGACGTATAAATAACGGTGGTGTTGGGTGGGGGGGGGGGGGGGACTGTAAAAGACAGCAAAGAAAGTCCCCCACCAAAGAACGAGGCAGCAAATCTTTGAAAAAAATCTATCTACTCGCTGTTTCGCCAAATGTTTTTTTTTCTTTATGGTGCCATACATTTCACAAAACAAGAAAAATATAGCACCTTAACAATAAAGTGGTCTTACGTTTTCTAGTACAGGGGGTCGTAAAGTGTGGTGTAATTTTCCGATTCCACCCTAGAAAAAAATGTTTATTTAGGCGCACAGATGCCGGCATTTATAAACTACGCAGTGCCTCCTTATTATACTATGCTATGCCATCTTATTTTTAAGAGTATTATACTATACTATGCCATCTTATTTTTAGAGTCTCCTAATCGTAGGTCAATCCTGCATTTTTTCCTGAACAAAAAGCTGATAAAAGCATTTTTTTTGGGGGGGGGGGGGCAAAATTTGCGTAGTCTCAGATAGCAGAAATATAAATCCGGCTCTACCAATGAGCCACTGGCGCAAACTTCTTGTGAATAGCTCCCTATTCAGCATAAAACAGCATATTCAGCATACTTTTATGGAAGTAATCTTTATGCCAAAATGATTTATGAAGCTATTAAAAAGTGCGGGCATTTGTAAATGTAACTGGCCAGGGTTTGGAAATGAAGTGTGGGGATTCGTAACAACAATGCTGGCCGATTATTGTGACCAGGCTCGATGTTACGCAAAGGGGCATTAGCATCGGAAAAAAAAATAAATGTAAAATCAGAAATAGTAGGGCAGCTTAGCTTCCAAAATCAGTTTGTGTATTTTGTGATACAAACGTATAAATTGGCACGAATGAAGGTATTAATATACAAAACAAGATAAGCTATGGAACCACGCTGAATTTCATATGATGACGTCACAAATTCAAAATGGCCGCCAGAAAAAACAGTTTTTTGGTTGTAACTCCTTAACCGTCAACAAATCAAAAACACAATGTGAAGCAAAAACACCCAGCACACAATTCTGGACAGAAAATGTGAAAAGCAACCCTTGAACCACAAAATCGTATTTAAAGTATATCACCTTATTTCGCATGAACGCTCCTTTTTTCAATGCGTTGTTATAGGGATATTCGTATTCAAAGTACTCTTGCGAGCCCTATAACTGCCCGAAATGGACATGTTTAGGATTTTCTAAAAGGTGGGGATCTATTCTTTCCATCAGTACTAACCGAAATTGTTTAACTTAGAGACAGTCCTACGCTCATTTAAAGGTGAAGAGATAACGGAGTAGTGGCAAAAGCGTATGGTGATTTTCGAATTCACAGTGCTCTTGCGACCCATCTAATAGCCCGAAATGGACAAGCTTAGGATTTTCTGAAAGGTGGGATCTATTCTTTCTATCAATCCTAACCAAAATTCTTTAACTTAGATAGGGACCGTTCTACACTCATTTAAAGGTGAAGAGATAACCGAGTAGTGACGAAAGCGTATGGTGATTTTCAAATTCACAGTGCTCTTGTGACCCTCTGATAGCCCGAAATGGACAAGCTTACGATTTTCTGAATAGTGGGGATTAATTCTTTCCATCAATCTGAACCGATTTCATTTAACCTAGATAGGGACTGTCCTGCGCCTATTTTAAAGTATGGCTGTAATTGGTGTAGCGGCTATTTTGAATTTCAAAGTGGCGTTGGAATGCTCATATTTGTATTTGTACCTAAGCAAAACAATTTCGGTTAGAATTGATGGAAAGAATCGATCCCCACCTTTCAGAATATCCTAAGCATGTCCAATTCAGGCTATTAGAGGGCTCACAAGAGCACTTTGAATTTGCAAATCATCAAACGCTTTCGCTGTCACGCCATTACCTCTTTACCTTTAACTAAGCATAGGTTGGTCCCTATCTAAGTTAAACAATTTCGGTTAAGGTTGATGAAAAGAATAGATCCCCATCTTTCAGAAAATCCTCTGCTTGTCCATTTTGGGCTATTAAAGGGGTCGCAAGAGCACTGTGAATTCGAAAATCACCATACGCTTTCGTGATTACATCGTTATCTCTTCACCTTAAAATGACCGTAGAATGGTCCCAATCTAAGTGTAAAAAAATTCGATTAAGATTGATGGAAAGAATGGATCCCACCTTTCAGAAAATCCTAAATATGTCCATTTCGGGCAATTGACCACTTTGAACACGAATATCCCTGTTAACAATCAATTGAAAAAAGGAGCGTTCGTGCGAAATAAGAGTGATATACTTTGAATACGAATTTGTGCTTCAAGGGTTGCTCTTATGTAAAAGATGTATACCACTTTTTATGTCCAGAATTGTGTGCTGGACGTTTTTGCTTCACATTGTACTTTTGATTTGTTGACGGTTAAGGAGTTAGGTATGTAGAGACTGATCGAGCTTGGGTTTGTTTTATTTAAAGCATTACGGTTGAGTCAAAACTCGCGGGACCCTAACCACCTTCACCCCAGAAGTCAGGTGAGACAATATACCTGTGAAGTTTGAAATCTTGATAAATTTCAGCATTTGCGAACATAATTCTGGACTGAAATGAATTTGGTGAAAACTTATTATGCGTATCTACTGCATAATGGAATTACCTTCTGCACTTAGAATAGTGAAAAGAGGACTAACGCTATGCCAGAAAAGAAACAACCAAAAACAATGATTGGTTTAGCAAATTTTCGGTAGTATAATATGCTTACAGAGAACATCCACTTTGAGTGTACGAGCACGCACAAAAATAACGACTACATGCTCAGAGCATGTAGTCAGAGCATGTAGTCAGAGCATGTAGTCGTTATTTTTGTGCGTGCTCGTACACTTTTTTGCCTGATGAAGGTAGTGGATGTTCTCTGTAAGCATATTATACTACCGAAAATTCGCTAAACCATCATTGTTT
The DNA here is from genome assembly GCA_023313725.1 of Lithobius niger. Taxonomy (NCBI): domain Eukaryota; kingdom Metazoa; phylum Arthropoda; class Chilopoda; order Lithobiomorpha; family Lithobiidae; genus Lithobius; species Lithobius niger. Next base: position 24,330 of record JAHWFP010060026.1, on the reverse strand, counting down.
TTGGTTGTTTCTTTTCTGGCAGAGCGTTAGTCCTTTTTTCACGATTTCTTTAGCCAGAGTAAAATGAACCTGTCGGCTTTCAAAATGCACTTAGGATCTTATTGACCTACGTTTGACGTTGCTGTGTAAATTGTGAACTTGGTTTATATGCCGATCGACTCCAAATTGTGTTTGTTGCATGAATAAAAGCATAAAAGTTCTTCAACTGCGTCTCTAATTCTTCAACCTGATAAATTATCTGTTTAGCAGTAGTGGTTACCGGACAGTAACTGGTGGCAGCAATTAGTGAGAGACTGTCCTTCACTGTCAAATTAGCCAGTTTGGCCCCCACAGCGACTTTTATGGCAGCTTACAGATGTTTATGGGTGTGTGTAATTACTTGTAATAACTTTATTTTTGTTTTTCCCTAATGGTTTAATTTTAAAATTTTACTGAGTGCAAATTGATTTTATTCTTTATTTCTGATTTTCTGTGTAAGTACAGTGCACGGTTTTTTTTTTACCTGAATTTTTATCGTCGATGCGTGTCATTTTTCCAGCACGATTTGGTTTGTCGCCCTCTGATGGAACATCTGTATCGTCAAAGACAGGGCTGAACTCCAGACGAGATATATTAAATTCATTATCGAAGTAATGCTGCAAGTACCAAATTATTACATTAAAAACTCAAAATTCACTAGATAAGGAATTGTGTTTGTAGGATGTTGGTACCTGTTGATATAGTATGATGGACTTAGGCTCCTTAGCCATTATAATCTCACTTCCATAAGAGTAGTATTTGGGGATATTTGGTGGTGTGACGTCGTCTCCAGACAACCCATCGCAGAACACGTGGTCTGGAATCTGAAAATTGTTAGTTTATACATTGATTACAATTTGGTAGTGCAAGTGATGAAGTGGTTAGAAATAATAGTCTAACAGCCGTTTTGGGGTGGCTATCCTTTTGACAGTGATGGAAAAAGTAATTAAACTACAGTTACCAACTACAGTGAAATAAAAGTAGCAATACTAACTAACAAGATTTAAATAAGATGGAAAATGAATTAGTAGTTGTAACTCTTTTTTCTTTAAAGATGGATGTAAAAAATAAAGTAGTTAAAAAGTAGACTAATAGAAACCAAGAATGCACTAACACTGTATTATAATAATAACAATTTGTCACAATAGCAACAGGTCTGGCAAGGACCCTGGGATCACTGATAGCCAGCTTAAATTAAAAACAGTAGACAATTACATTTAGTGATACAAGTATGGCCTGGGGAAGGTAAGGGGATTTGGGATGGGGACACGATTGCCTTACCACCAAGGATAGACCTGCCTGGAATTAAGGCCCCCCGATGGCATTGCCAAATGTGTTGGCCAAGGGAGATGTAAATAATTGGCCCGAATAAAATACAAAGGCAGATGTAAAAGTGAAGTGGCTAAAAAACATGGTATATTCTAGAAAACAAATGCATCCCCAAAATGGTCATTGCCACCACCACAAAATAAATAATTCAAAATTTATATGCACGCAGGGTGCAGGATAAAGCATGTTTGGATTAGTAAGTTGACGTGTTTTATCTCAGAGTAATAAAAATCCACCCAAAACCAAAACTACTATAAGAGAAGCCGTCAAATTTCCCAAAAAGGTTGGCCTTTGAAAGTGGTGATTAACCGGCCTTTGAAAGTGGTGATTAACCAGGGAACGGCCGCCATGCTTAATCCTATTAGCCAAGTTAATCGCACCTACTAATAGTTCGAAAGTTAAATGAAAACTAGAAGATTGCTACTAGCAGTAGCAGTCTTCAAGTTTTCATTTAACGTCCAAAGTATTATTCGGTGCGATTAACTTGGCTAATAGGATTAACCTTGGCGGCCTTTCCCTGATTAAATGATAGCACTACTTTCAAAGGCCGACCCTTTTTGGAAACTTGCGCCTTCACTCATACCAGTTTTGGTTTTGGGTGGCTATCACAACTTTCATAGGCCTGTGAATACAAAGAATCCCACGGTCTAATCGTCACCTCTACCTTTTTTGTCTGGAGGTATTTTATGTGTATAAATTTTCTCAATCCCAATTTTCGCATTTGCCTTTGCCCAGTTAGCCGGTACGTCAGCCAAATTGACACGGTTTGGTTTATTGTATGCCCATGTTTCACATGCTTAAGTTTGTTCAATCCCATTTTTGTTTAATCCCTCTTTTTTTTAGTTAGCCTGGCATATTCAAGTACATCAGCAATCGCATACTATACAACTCACTGATCACATAATATTTTACTTTTCAAATATCACATAATGTAAAACTCAATGAACGGTATCATACCAGCAAACAGTTCAATATTTGTAAGAATAGTTATTTTGTTAAATCTCGAGTGAATTGTTGCGGTACTGATACGGTGCGCGTATAACACTTAAGCATGTTATAATAGACTGTTGGATGACAATACAAACAATGGTTACAACAATAATTTTGCATTTACGCGCCACTTCGGGGTTACGTGCTTCTAGCTGCAACCCCCATTTTACAAAAAGGCACTCCCCCGTACTACTCTTTACCTGTGTGCCAAAATTTAGATATGCAAACTTTTCCTAATGTGCTGTGGACATGTTTTTTTTACCCTATGAGAATTAACATGGGAGACTTGACTTTAGCTAGTAGCTCGCTAGCTAGGCAGTAACACAAATCACCGTTATTGAGGGGACGTTTTCTCCACAAAGGACACCTCCCCAAACTTTCATGTTGTAGTATTCTTCGTTACTGGAACCAAGACTCCCGATTCCAACAATTTGTACCACATGGGGCATTTACACCAGTATGCTGAAATCATGTATAAGCTTGTTACAGTTAAAAGACACTGTCTGCTAGTGAGCCGCCATCTGACAACAATTACACTCTAACAATTACGCTCTAACAATTAAGCTCCAACAACAACAAAATCATCTACTTGGCGGCGACACACTAGCGTACGCTGTTGGAAAGGCAGACATACGACAGGACACTACTAAAAAGTCTGAATGTGTGGTGTACTGAACAGTATCTAGTATATTATTGCACAACATATATTTAAAAAAAATCGTCACCTAGCTTTTGTTACTACGATACGGCAAATACGCCAGAATCTTGTGTTCGATGATGTAACCACTGAACAGATAAGTTTCCATCGAGCGCTAATATTGGTTTCATTATAAAAAACAACTGAAAACTTCGTTGCTTTCCTGTCCTGATGATCTTTTCCATCAGACTTTTACATTTTTTAAATCTATACGAACACCATATTTTTTAGTAAATTCAGCAGTAAATTTGGTGGTGGGGTTGTGGAGGGGGAGGAGATATCGTACTGCGCTGAGGGTGCGTAAGGATGACTTCTCTAAATTTATTTACACTTTGTAGGTGTATTGGCAAAAGATAAAATTTACGAAAATTGGGACAAAGTCCACATTGAATGTAACACCGCAAGTCATGTAGACAGTTTTTGTTTGGGCTTTACTGCTTAATTTTTTGTATATATGTATAAAGATAATTTGTAAACGATAAATTTTAAAACCATGCAAATAAATAAATAACGAAAGACTCGAAAATAGCTTTCGGCGAGCGAGAACGTCTTGTTGTGTTAATGCTCCTTCAGACGGAGGGAAGATATACATGTTTGAGTGACGTATGTAGTAAGTGGAAAAATACCAGTTTCCACAACCTGCCTCAACCACCATACGGCAGCATAGTGGAAGAATCTGGACTGTTCATATAAAATTAATTATTTCACCATTGTTTTGATATAAGGCCTATATGTACGAAAAACTAATGATTTCGACATTTCCAGAAACTGTAAAACTACAAACTACGAATTATGAAGCAGCAGCATTACGAAACTGCATCACGAAATTACAGCACAACAAAGTTTTGTTGAAATGTGACTGTATTGTTATTGACTGCAATATTACCGGTATTTTTTTAAATGATCTGTTGTAGCCTACGGTAGCATATTTCGGTCCACTGAGAAACCGACATATGCCTAACATATGTACTTCATATTCGTGTGACTATAATCTGATTGTATGGATTTAGTTGATTTGTAAGGTTATGTCTTTTCTGCTGTACGCAATGTTCAGAGCAAAGAAAGAAGAAGAAAAACGAATGCTGCCGTATTTATATTTGTGCTGTGGTCAACTTACATCAAAGGCCTCTTTAAGTGGTCCTGGTAGAGAATATCGAAAAATGTTGTACATTTCTGTTACTATGTTGTCTTTTACTTTACGTGTCAGTAATATTCTCACTGGTACGCTGTATGGCTTCTTGGTTTCTGGATTAGTTCCCAGCACGGGTGTCCATACTTCAGGGTCTGATAGGAAGGTACAGAAAAAAAAATATGTTTACAAATTGTTATAATTAACGCAATTAAAAATAATAACCGTAGCAAAAAGGATTAAGCATGTCAAGACTCTAATTATTCTATAACAAACAAACTGGTGCCAAAATTGACTGAGTGAATGACTTCGACACTAAAGTGACTTTTCTCGGATTTAGTATATCTGTAGGCTGATGAAAATTCTGGTCAAATCGTTGACATTTTTGAATTCATATCCAAAATAAAAGAGAAAAAATACCAGTTTTTCTGGTTTGCAGCGAACTTTTCTAACATGCAGCTTCCTTTTTCGTCACTGGTCTACGTCATCATACTTGGTTTCTATAGACTTTGTGGATTGGGTCATGAAACTTCCATAAAATTGTTCCAGGAAATTCTCCTTAAACAATGTAAGTGATACGTTTCTCTTTCTCTCCCTATCAAAGATCAATTCCGGCTTTGAATATGGCGAAATTCACAAATTTCTTCCTTGGTGGGCCAATCATTCAGTCAATTATTCACTCAGAAAAAAAAAGGAAGGGGAACGGGAAGGAAAAGAAAGGAAAGGACAATATATTTATCTTTATTACCCTACACCAAAAAAATATTTTTTTTGATGTGCCATTACATGCACATATTTAAAGTTGTTATATAAGCAGGCTGATAATGCTATGCAGCCTGTTTGATTTAATTTGATTTAAATTTTGTTACGAGGAAAAAATTCATAACAGGGCGAGGAAGGGACGGCCATACCACTGATACCATACCTGATAATATGATTAAAAGTTATGTACGACTGACACATTTTGTTAATAATGGTTTCTGCTTCGACAGACATATCATTTCAAAAGTATTAAGGGATAGTGCTGTAACCACCTCAACTGGCAATTCATTCCAAATTTTCACCACACAATTTTAGAAGAAAAACTTTCTACAATCTCTTGAAAATGGGAGTATCGATAATTTGACCCCTGGTAGCATTCCACGAGTTTAAGGGAAAAAAGTGTCCATAGTTAACCTTGTACCGGTCATGCAGTGAGGAGTACGTTAAGGCAAGGTCACACTTCAGTCTACATAATTACAGTGTCTGCTCCCAAGACTTCTAGTCATTCTCTGTAATTTAAGTTGGATGAGTCCGACAATTTTTTGTAAACATTCACTATCCTTCGCAAGATGGGGTGACCAAACAAGGGTTGTATATTCCAAAATGGGTCTGAAGAAAATGCAAAAAGTCCAAAACAAGGTATTTCGATCTCCAGATGTAAAGCTCCTTTTAATAATCGCTGCTCCCTGTCTAGCCATCTTAACTACATTCTAGCAAAGGGTTGCCCATTGAAGATTACTGTCAAACCACATGCAAAAAACAGAACAGTGATCCAGAGAGCAGCCGAAATAGCACAATCATAATTTTCATTAGCCACACCAATACGAAAAAAGCCAAAGTTTGATTTAGCCGGCAACAACTACCTTCGGCAGACCAACATGTCAAAAAACCTAAATCAAGAGCTAACTGTAAATGGCCATATACTTATCAACAATTGTACGATATAGCTTAACACTGTCAGAGAACTTCCGCATAGCCACAGTATCACTTTGTAGCTGAAGGTCAGAAATATAAAGTGTGAACAATAGAGTGTTTGGCCGTGTAGTGCATATTGTAAATAAAGTAAAGTAAGCCTTGCAACTTTTCTAGCTAGCGGTCATTTAGGATTTCCCAACATTCAGTCATCATCCATCCCTGCCTGTCATTCAGCCCCACATCCAGCCGATTTTCAAGCCCTGCTCCTCAGGGAACGTATTCAGGCAATCATCTAGGCCTTGTCGTTCAATTAATTCTTCAGCCTTGGCCTTTACGTATACCAAGCCCTGCCACTTTTGCATATCACTTGTCACAAGCTCAGGACTGTCTGCAAATTTATTCGTAAGGAGAACAGTGTAGGAAAAGTAGGGGATAAATGGTAGTACTCATGTCGAGTGTGACTGGGGTCTGAATAAGAGTTCGCCAACAAAATTGTTGCCTACTACCATCACGAGAAACAGAAGTGTCTTGCTTTGGATTTCCTTTAATAGCGATGCATCGTTGTGGTGATGTAATAGTCAAGCAAGCTAGGTAAATAGGAAAGTGATTACTCAATCGATCGCCATAGGCCTGAGTATAAGGCGGTAAAATTGATAATTACAGAGAAAGTGCCGGCAGACAATCTGAAGTAGCCAGAAATCGTTTTTTCTAAACAACAATTTCGTCTTGCAACTTCGTCCTAGATTTGAATCGCTTCAGGCTGTTGGGTATAAGTCTCACCATAGTGGCATTTCAGACACTGATTGTTACGATGGAAAAAATAAGTACAGATATGAACGATCCTATTTCAGGTAGCCTTCCCGACTTATATGTCAGACTACGGGAATCGAACCCTCAACCCTTGAGAACAAAGGCCAAAGTTCTACCGTTCAGCCATACTGATACGGCCCTATTCCATTCTTGCTCAGAGTGTCTGAGGCTGCATTTGTGTGGCTGAGTGGTAGAGCTTTGGCCCTTGATCGCAGAGGTCGGGAGTTCAATTCCTGCTTAGGCAGTCTGACCTACGGCAGGCTCGTCGGACCGCCTGCTCCATCTTCATTTGCTCCTGGTGATAGTACTATGCATTGAATGAAAATATTATTTTTGGTTATTCATGTTGAATATTTGATCACCCTTTTCTGTATTCACCCCAGGCAAACAGGAAAACTTCACGAGATGTCCTGCTGAATTTAACTTTGTAAGTTCGTCAACTAACATTCCTAGTACATCCTAATTCGCAGTTCAGAAAGTGTTATTGTTAGAACTTGAAGTGTAGCTGACCATACATAAAAGTTTAGAAGCATAACCCTCGTTTGAACACGCTACTTACGGTAATAATTTTAAATGCACTTGACACTTACCTGAAAAGTAGAACTTGGCTCTAACGGTTTCTTTTTTGCCTCCACGTACTTCTATTTCTTTGCATGCTTCCCACACATTACATGGGATGCCCATAATTGTGTCAGTGCCCGTGTACTTTTCGTTAAATTCTTTGTAGTGAAACACGAAAACGGGGTCATCAGGATGTGGGCCTTGGGTGGCATTGTAACCAAATATCCACTTTCCATCGTCAGCATCCACCTTTATATTACCAACGATGCATGTGATGTGACCTAAAAACAAAGGTCATTATCATTGGAAAGTCACCAAACAGGTGGTGAGAGGCATGGTTTTTTGATTTAAATCATTATTGTGTAGATAATGTGTAACTCTAAATTTGTTAACTAAAAATAGATTACTGTGTCACAAAAAAACTGCAGCACAAATAGAGAACTGTGCACTCATAAACATATTTATTTGTTTCTCTAATCTCTTTGCCTGGGAAATGCCACCAAAACTTCAGCTGAAAAGGTACCTATGAAGGTTGAAAGATTGCCTTCCAATATTGTGGTCCTGCTTTAGAATAATAAATTAATAAATTATTCAACTGCTGATGTAGAATAAATTTCTTACGTGTTTTGGCTTTGTTCATTCGAAATAATGCAATCGTTCGGAGGGTTGTAAAGCATCTAATCTCTTTTTTTTTATGAGACACTTGAACAGTACAACCACAGTACCGGAGTCTGAAGAATGCTACAATCAGATTCTGTTTTGTATGTAACACTCTAGATTATACTGTAGACAAGTGAGATAATAATGAGAGCCATCATTCTTATGCTATAGTGTATGTACTATTTGTTAATAATGATGAAATAATTAAAACACAACTGACTCTCAACTGCAGTAAACACCAAGGTTTAGAAGTATAAAATATTTTTTTTGGATGTATTATTATTTTATGTGAAGGTACTGGCAAGACAGCTATCAACGAACGTCATACGCTAGCAATACTGTAGTTCAGTAAGTCACCTTTATGCACTTACATTTCATTTAAGTGATGTGTCGCAAATTTTAACTGGCAAACCAGTCCATCACCAGATCACTAGCATACATCCAATATGTCCACTTGTCTACTGGCATAAAGATAACTCACTGAACCCATTAATAAGGTAACAACAGTAACCAGGACTCTATTCGGCCGTATGTGCTCAGTCATACGCAATGGAAAGGGAATAGAAATCAATACCTACTCATAGGCTAAACGAATTAAGGAGAACTAAACCA
>JAHWFP010060026.1:107-15837 GCA_023313725.1 Lithobius niger | reverse complement strand
ATATTTGTTAATGCTCCTTAATAATGTTGGTGCAATACTCACTCCACTAAGTTTGGGCTTTTTGCATTGTGGTGTGAGGCACTACTCTTCACTGGCCCTTCTCACATTTCATTTTTTTTCAAGTACGCCTAAGAAATGTATACTTATTTTAAGAGGCTTGCGTTTGCTCCACATTTACTTTCTGTTTCGTTATTCGCACCTCTTTCCGCATTGCATACTAAAGATGTGCGCCATCGTTGCTGACTAAAAGGCCACGTTAGTCACTGCTGGTTGGATTGGTTTACCACCGCCAAACATTCTTACATTGTTTATGTCAATTGCTGGAAATAGTATGTTTTGTATATTAAAATATTAATAATAAAGCATTTAACTGCAATTCAAAATGTACTGTCTATCTTGCAGTGGCGTAACGTGCGGGGTGCGAAGGGTGACGCTGCAGGGGAGGGCACGCTGAAGGACAGCAGAGGGAGACCAACACACAAATAAAAAAACGAAATAAAGTAAAGACGAGAGAGAGAGAGAGACAAGTGAGAGAAAAGCGAAGAGGGAGAGACAAATAATCGAGATAGACAATATAGAAACACCTGTCGTAGTATCCGGGAACTGTAATAGACATGAAAGTAAATGAAGATATCTAAACTGCAGTTTACTTCATCTTCGAGATAAATTATTAATTTTACAGCTTTATTGTTGGTTTACATCTCAGTTATTATTGCTTGTATCCATACATTGCCCACTTCTTTCCTGTATTTCTCCGCCTATCAGCATGTGAAAACAGCAATGCAGACGTGTGCAAGGCTTGCTCTATTTTTCTTAGTTGTTTCCGTGCTGTTATCAACTGCAGAACGATTGTTTTCCAAAGGTTAATCTTAAGCTGAGTGCACACTTGAACCCGAACATTGCGTTTGGACTCTGGACTCAGACTTTCAAACCAGGCAACACAAAAAGAGAAAACTCGACACCCGTATTTCAATATGCCGTCCACACAGGACCACGAAATCGTGGCCAGGGCCCGGGCTTTAATAATTTTTCTCTCGCTAGAACATTTTTCGCACTGTCATTGTTACTTTCTCCCCTCCTCTGCTTTCCTTTTATCTCAATATTGTTTATCAGCACTCTTTCCGTCAAAACGTTTCCATAAAGCACGCCCCGCACACTGACCACGTCACACTTGAAATACACGGGATTGCGGTGTGACGTCTCGCATTTGACAGGATGGGAAGGTCCAGGTAAGGCCCAGTGTGGACAAATCAGACTCAGGCCCGGGCTTTTTTTTCCAAGTGTGGACGGGGCTTAACTTACAAAGTAGCGTAACACAAGACCGTGTAGCAGGTTTTTGTCCAGCGCAAACTGTTATGAATATATGGACGTTGGCGACGCTTTGTCATACTGTCGATTGAAAATCGTCGTGCAAAGAAACTTTACTTGAAAAAATAGTTGACATTTTTTCAGAAAGAAAGCAAGGCGGGTTGCATTTGTGTAACAAAATGCCTCATGAGGTGTTAGTTTAATACTACTTACTTAAATACTTTAAATAAAGAAATTAAAAAAAAATTATATACATTATTAACCAATGCTGTTCTTGGCCTACCGTAACTCTTTTCAATCCTAATGTAGACGAAATTGACATAAGCTACTTAGGCAAAAAAGTAAGTCCACACGTGCGTCTCAAGCTTTGTGAGGGGGCCGCGGGGACCCCGAGCAAAGCTAGCAGCAACATCCCAGTGGTCAGCGTCCCAGTCTTCGAATGCTGGTTTGAATTCCACTACAGACCTCACATACGGTAATTTAAAAAAAACATGACATCACCAGGATTAATTCGGATCTGAAAGGATTATTGCTGTAAGCAAGCGAGGACTGTTGACTGTTGCATCAGCGGCGAGATCACTGGAGCTACGCTTCCTGTATCTTCCTTCCTTCCCTCCCTCCCGACTGTGTGGGTCAGACCCAATGAATTACTCGCGCTTAATGGTAAGAAGCTTAATGATACATAAACCAGACAGAGTGAAAGAGAACTGGGTGAATGGTGGGGGAAGGGACGGGGACTTGACATTAAGGACGCGGGGTGAGGGGGAAGTGCCAGGGCGGGGAAGGCACGGGACTTGATACGTTCATATAATGTGTGTGTGTGTGTGTGTGTGTGTGTGTGTGTGTGTGTGTGTGTGGGGGTGTGTGTGTGTGTGTGTGTGTGTGTGTGTGTGTGTGTGTGTGTGTGTATATATATATATATATATATATATGCATGTATTTTTTCTTATGTTTGTTGGCGCATAGGGTGGTGTGGGGGAGGAAGGGTGGGGGGGACCCGTTACAATTTCTTGCACAAAGGCCCACGATGATTAAGTTATGGCACTGCTCTCTTGTGACACTACTTTGGAGATTAAGGTATATATCTACCTTTGTGTAGGGGGTGCGTTAAGTTACCTCCTTCTGTACTAGTTTGTATCAATTGTCTTGCCTTTGTAATGTCCTATGACGTTCTCTAACAGAGCTAAAGAAACCTTTGGTCAGCTCGATGAGTTATGAGCCTAACCCTGGCAAAGTTTTTTTTAGGCTTTTAGTGATAGACTACTTTAACGAGAAGCACTTACCGGTACCACGATGTAAGTTACGAAACAAATTCAAGCTGCTCAACGACGAGGAAGATTCTACTTAGCACAAAATTCCACGTGGAACGGCTTAACCCAGACTTCGTCAGTGGCAGAATCTTCTCCTGTTCGTATGACGTGGAACCACTACGGATGAGTGTAGCCAAGCATGCTTAAGATCAGTTTGTTTCGTGAGGGATTACGCTGCGCGATTAAGTATGACTTGCTGTTGTAGCAGTCAACATTACGTCGGAATGCAATCTCGGGTACCAGTGTTTAGTTGTGAGGACCAATTCAGGCTTTGCATATTTTTGCAAGTTTCGCTCTTAACTTTCAGGGTTGAAAGTTAACAGGTTTATTATTATTATTATTATTACAAATAAAATTTAAAATTAAAAAAAAAAGTCATGGAAATTTTGATTCTCTAAAATGGGGAATCCAGATGTTGATAAAATCCTAGCTATTGTGTAAAATTTGACAACATTGGAGAATTAAAACCTTTAAAGCAAATTAAATGTAACAAATTAACAAAATAAATAAATAAATGGAGAACCTGCTGAAGGTAACACTACTACAAATTGATGTAAGTTAATTATTCTTCTATATCGTAATAATTATTTTCTGTTTTTGTATTGTTTTGTCTTTATGTTTTGCTTCTCACACAGGCTATTTGAGCTTCGAGAATTTTGTGCAATAATGTTATAATTATTATTGCTATTATTATGTTAACCTTGAGTCAAAGTTAAACGTTAAATCCTGCTCACAGCATTTGAGTGGGAATGAGGATGATGCTTCTAATTTTGTTGGCAAAAGCAATTTAGATGCCACTTTGAGTCTGACCATGCTTATAATTTAAATTATAATTTAGATCTTCGTATTTCACAGGAAGAATTAGCAGTAGAAATAGCACGATTTTATAAGAAATTTGAGGAGTTTGATTCTAGTACTCGTGAGAGTGGTGCTACATTTTGAACTTACGACGTTCCTCATGCCCAACACATTAACATTTTGCTTTCTAATGTTAGTGATAAGTCACATGGATGTATAAAAGCCTTGTGTTCACCAGACGCGCTATCTCGAAATCGTGCGTGGAAATAAATGTTTTGTTTAGGGATGACTTGAATCCCACGTCGTCAATTATTGCTGTACGTATAGCATTTCAAAAGCGCGATCAGCTGCAAGGTGGTTCAATCGTCTAGTACACAGGTGAGTTGAAACATTTGACCACTAATTGCAAGTTTGACACGTTTTTGACAGACACTATAAGTGAGCGGTTTTGTGCTCGGATTCGGCGCCAGGAAACTGAAAAGGAATTATCAGTAATGGACCTGGACAACTTTGATAAGGCTTGTGAAGTTACAGTTGGCATTTTAGAGAGCTAAGCTTAATATTGCTGCCTTTCAGGCTAGTGGCAGTTCGAGTCAGAGTGACAATTTCTTGTCCAAGTCTAGTAAATGCAAAAGCTTAATTTTAGGATGGGTTTCACATGCTTTCGTCGTGGCAAATGTGGCAATGCCCATTCACAGTGCAAATTCAAGGGTTGTTCCATTCGAATGTACAGTTATGATGGACATTTAATGGCCATCTGCAACTTTGGCTAGGTCCGGCATGAGTAGCGATGCATCATCAGTCCTAAACCCATAAAAGGGCAAGTCTGAATTGAGTGGTAAAAAAGCGTATATGTATAAGAAGGCACATAATGTAGAGGAGTCCAGAAAATCGGGCTCACACTTGATTCAAACTCAGACCCTAGTTTGGAATTATCAATGCAGTCTGATCATATCAGCTGTCAGTAATAACAATCGACTATTGACTGCAATGTAAATGATCATAGATTTACACTAGAGGCGGACATGCTTTGCGACGTGACAATTATCCCTAGGAAATTGCATGCTACGTATTTCAGAGATGTTGACTTAAAATCCATATTCATGATGCTCAAGTTGTGGAGTGGGGAGATTTAAAAACATCTGGATTAATACTCTCGAAAGAGCAGACGACATTACTTACGTACGGAGGAAAATACGCAATATTCCAGACAGGTAAGAACGATATAACAATTCTTGGCGAATTTTCAATAGTCAATTTGCTGTTGATGGAGCCGACTATCATCTTCAGGCACGTAATAAAACTCTAAACACCACCACCTATTTACAGTCCATTAGAATTCGAAATTGGCGTTAACGTAGCCTCCGATATTTACAAGGTATATACATGGAAGGTGTGCGACGCTCATGTACTGCCTCCGTTATTTTGAAGGCCGTGATTCCACCTTTTTCACAGATGGCCTCGGAAATCAGCATCCAGCAGGAATTGGATTGGAGGGTTAGACAGTCCCTGGATATTAATCAGCACGGCCTTCTCTCGGATGTGGTGTTGAATAGCCAGGGATTCCAGGCCTCTCAGGTGTGAGTCTCTGCTCGAGTTTGAAATGAGCAACGTTTCAGTTCCTTCCCAATGGATGCGATTTGAGATGGAGGTGAGCCGCAAGAAGGGGATTTCCAGCATGTGGTGAACCTTTCTAATGTGGAAGTAGAACGTGATGAGATGAGTGTTTTGAATATTGACTGGAAATTCGTGCCTGTTGGACGTTACCAAAGTGACAATCAGCGAGCCAATCCAATAACGGAGGTGCAGCTGTTGCTCGATGGATATACCTGGAGCCCCAGTGTTAGATTGAAACTCCAGCAGTTGACAGTTAGTAGTCCACCACCATCAAAAGCTAACCTGAAGAGGCAGCAGACTGAAGCAATTAGGAGATTGAGGAATCGTCAGGACCTGACTATCTGTAAGGCAGATAAGTCTAACCTAACAGTGGTCATGGATAGCCAACAACATGACAATCAAATACTAGCTAACCTCTGTTCCTCTGGAATGTATGAAAAAACCTAAGTGAATTTGGGTAATCGACGTTTGATCGATTTTGTTTACAGTCTTGAGAGACTTTGGAAGGAAGGCCACTTGACCGACGAAGAAAAAGAGGAGGTGATGCCTACAGGACCCCAACAATTACCTCACATCTTCTCTCAGATCAAGCTACATAAAGAAGGTAAACCCCTGCGCCTCATTATTTCCGCGAAGGGGGGAATATGCCAACGGTTTGATTGGTTTGTGAACGAGTGCCTCAAGAAGTCTGTATTGTCTCCCTGCCGGTTGTGCCACACCGAAGAATTAATAGAGGAGATTAAGGAACTGAGACTTGACGAAGATGACATTTTGGTGTCCCTATATGTACAGCAACTGTTCCCCAGTTTGTCCCATAAATTGATCATGGAGATGTTGGGACTTTCGGCTAAGAAGTTTAAGATTCCCAAGAAAATTTTTTTGAAAGATTGTGCCTTGGTTAAAGTGCTACTTTCCTCTATTTATGTTGAGTTTAAGGGAACGACATTCTGGCAAATAAAGGGTGCCCTGATGGGGTTCTCGAGCTCACCTAATCTTGCGGAGATTGTCCCACAACACCTGGATGCCGTTGCCAGAGAGTCTTTCCCAGAGATTCGGTTGTGGAGAACATTCGTAGACAATGTGGCATCATCCATGAAGAAAAACCAGGTCGAGAATGTGGTGCGGGTGTTGAACTGCTGGAAGGAAGACATCAATTTTCCATCTGAGAAAGAGAAGGATAGAAAACTGCCTTTTTGGACGTGGAGCTTACCTGCGAATGTGGACGATCTGTCACTTACCGTGCTTACAGAAAGCCCATGTCCCCTGGCAGAGGTATCCCTTTTGATTCGGATCACCCGGTGAGACAGTTGAAGGCCATTGCAGCAGGCGCGTTCACCAGGATTTTAATTCTAGTTCGCATGAAGTGGCACGTCCTTTCCTTTCAAGCGAAAGGCAGGTTCATCCTCCTAGGTTACCACCCAGGGTGCCTTAACAGGTTGATGCAGCAGGCGTTGCAGAAAAGAGATAAGAACAGAGGAGATGATACGGACGGAGAGGCTGAGCATAGACCTAGGGTAGGTCTTACCTATCTTCAGGGAGTAACAGACAAGATCCAGAAGATACTCGGAGATAACGGCTTTGACTCCTATGTGAAAAAAGAAGGCCTCAAAGAATTGCTCCTGCCAAAAGCGTTGCGCAAAGAGGAAGGTGGTAGAAAGAAGAAATACGAGGAGGATGAGGAAAGACTGCAAAAAATAGTGAACAAGAGAGAAGGAGGGTACCGTGTACCATGTGCTGACTGCGATGCCGTCTATATTGGTGAGACGCGTAAGGGCACGAGCAAAACAACATATGAGTGATACCAGGAAACAGAAAGATGCAAACGGCATCACTGTACACCAGATGGACACCTCACACCGCATCCATTGGGAAGGAACCGAAACGTTGCTCATTTCCAGAGGCGGACTGGTAAGGTCGGGGGGTCGGGATTTCCCGACTGGCCTCTCGCCTTAGTGGCCTCTCAGCAGAAATAAATAATTTAAAAAGGAAATTCAGTGTACTATTTTAAATATTTTTTTTTGTAACACACGGTTGCTCTTTATTTATTCTTGCTAAGTTGCACATCTTTCGGCTGTACTTACTAAATTAACTCTTCTCTGTTTGCAAACAACGTTGCTTGTGTAAAAGACTTTTTTGTCCTCCAAGTACGACTCAGAAATTTTGAGTTTAACCACAGAAGGCCGCACTTTACTATAAGTTGCGGTTTCTCGCGTCATCACAATTAATGAATGAATGAAAGAGCAGCTGCGCCTGTGTATTGCACGGAAGCCGCTCTTCATGAAGTTAAAAAATGTATACGTACGCATTCCGTTTGGTCTGGAGTGATTTCATTAACTGGCAGGGCAATGACACGCGGATCCATCGGTTACTATTAGCCATGGCGGTAATAAGAGAAAGAGAAAGAGAAAGAAAAAGAGAAAAAGAAAGTGAAGTTGACGTTTCTTCTGTCACGGAAATTCATAAGCGAACCGATGAGAAATCATCAATTTGCTTTAAACGACGTAAACCATCAAAATTGGTTATAAATAACGAAAGTCAGGAGAGTTAGAAGGCCATCTCGGTTAGAAACAATTTGGTTGAAGTCCGTTCTGTGCCCGGTCCGGTCAAAAGAACCTGGACTTCGGTGGTAAAACTAAAGCTTCTGCAGCTAGCTATATGACTGAGACTTATACTATCTAGCTTCGGAAGGTAAGCCCTCAATTTTTTCCTACTCCTTACTTTTGTAAGTTGCAATACAAGACCATTGAGAATGATCTGTATCGCATTGTCATTATGTGTGTTTCCACCAGGTTGGTAAAATGAGAAATAAAGCATCTCAGCAAAAATACCATGAGTCACATGACCGAATTATAACAAATACTAAAGCCTGGCAAGTTCGTGTCCTTAACTAGGCTTATAGGTCGTTAAGGACGTTGACCACGTTGACTCGCAAAAATTGCCGAAATTGTTCGGGAAAATGTAGCTAAAGTAAGACAAAAATTAATCAAAAAAATTGAAAAAATACTCGACGAATTCCCCCCCTCCCCCCACCACTCCCAAACTTTGTTTTGGTTTCGCCCTTTATTCTTTGCATTAAACACTAAAATATCCTACCTGTAGTGTGATAACACATAACACTGAACCAAAACTAGGACCTATTAATCATTAGGGTTGAATCACTTGTGATCCAACATTCTTCCAGAGCCACCAAAAATAAATTTAGGGCATAGGAAGGATTTAAAAAAAAACAAGATGCAATAACACTCCATTAGTAATTCGACGTGTCGTATGGTAGAATAAAAAAAAATCTGTAATTGACGTATGAAGTTGGAACGGCAGTCATACCAACAGGACACTACTAAATAATCTAAATGCATGGTGTACTGAAGAATATCTACTATATTGCACATTATATTAAAAAAAATTGTCTCTTAACTTTTGCTACTACGATACGGCAAATGAGCCAGAATCTTGTGTGCGACGATGCAATCACTGACCAGATAAGTTTTCATCGGACGCTGTTATTGGTTTTCTTACAAAAAAACAAACAAACTGAAAGCTTCGTTGTTTTACAGTTTCCCGTACCCGTTGTTCTTGTTCATCAGACGTTTAGATTTTTAAAATCTTCGAACACCATAGTTCATAAATTCAGCAGGTAATTTGGTGGGCGGGGGGGGAGTAGGAGAAATCATATTGCGCTGAGGAAACGTGAGGTTGACTACTTTAAATTTATTTACACTTTTTAGGTGTATTAACAAAAGTTAAAATATTCACACGAAAATTGTGACAAAGTCCACATTGAATATAACACTGCAAATTCATGTGGCCAATTTTTGTTAAGCTACTCAATACAAAGTATTTGTTTTACTAGCGTTTTATAATTATCTTTATTATTATTATTTGTAATTTTAAATCTGTGGTTAAAACTAATGTCGAACCAATAAAACTTACGTGCGTCTTCCTGTTACGAATTTTTTAAAAAAATCTGAAAGTCAGAGGCCATTAAAAATATCCCACCCTTCCCTCCCTCTGGCCAGTCTGCCACTGTGAAAACAGGACATCATTCGCTTTGCTCACTCGTTCAATAGGAAACAACACCACAAATACGCGTAATAAAATACTGTAACATATCGCAACCGAAAAGCAGCGAGGATGGCGCAGTAATTAACAGCAAAAGTCTTATACGAGCATCGCATTCATTGTACCGTCCAGATTCAATCATAGAAATTCAGTGTACCATCCAGATCACCGCAAAGGGTAAGTGATGACTCACTTTGTGTTGTTCTGCGCCATAAGAGAGGAGCCATCTCGACGTACACGATAGCCTCTAACCTACCACAATGTTGAAGAGCTGACTTGCCGAAATGCGCAGTTACACGCCGCAATTTTTCGTATGATTGGCATTGAGCGCACACCTTTACGCTGAGGAAGCACTGACGTCATCGACTGATCGTGTACTATTTGACGACGGTTTTTCGCTAAGACCTTTTTAGAGGTTAGCGAACTAAAACCGACCTAACTAAATTATCTAGAGCATAATACCTTGTGTACTGGCGCGCTGCAAGTCACCCACCTGCATACTTGAATTTCGTCGGATCAGAATTGAACAAATGTGTCTGGTTTTTGAGATGTCGCTGACGTAAATTGGCTACCCCCGTTTTTTGGGCACAACCGCATTAATTCGACGTGTGACACGTTGAATTAAAACGGTCTTCCCTTCCCCTACTGTGCATTTATTGTCTTTTATTTTTGTGGCGCCCTAAGCAATGTCTAATACGTGTCATTTGATGCCAGGAAAGGCCGTAGAATACCTAAAATTCAGTCAGCTTCCAGGGCTCTGCCCTGGATCCCGCTGGGGGAGCTCACAGCGCTCCCCCAGACCCCTAACTGGTGGATGATTTCACAAATTTTACTTGGTTACTCCCAACCCCAGCCAAGTGCACTTCGTTACGTCCCTAGCTTTGCCCTGATAATTTGAAAAAAAGTGGCTTCTGGCCGTCACCTTCCCGACTGGCCTCTTGAGCCGCCAGTCCGCCTCTGCTCATTTCAAACTAGAGCAGAGACTCACACCTGAGAGGGTTCGAATCCCTGGCTATTCAACACCACGTCCGAGAGAAGGCCGTGCTGATGAACATCCAGGGACCGTCTAACCCTTCACTAAAATATTCTCCTAGTGCTCTATTTCTGAAACGTTAACCAAGGAATAAAGTGTGTTATTGCATTTCCTTTACTCATATACAATTTACAGCGATTTGTGTATGGTTATTTTCTCCTGGTTATTTTCATAGGGTCAACTCTCATGTACCGAAGTATTGGGCAGACTTCAAATACAAAATTGGCCATAAAACAGTCTGCAGCACAACGTGAAATTTGCACTTTTTTTTTTATTTGCAGCTGGGGATGTCACGAGAAGGCGCATAAGTAAGATAATAGTGTTGTAACTACTGTACACATTGTTTTTTTTTTAAATTAGTAATGTTACCATCATCTGCCATTGTCACGGTATGCAGTCCTTGGCTCTGAGATCCATGACAACAATAAGTGACCAAAGTGTGTACAATGCTAAGACAATTGCTATTTGCATTGAGGCACACACGATATGAAGTTTAGAACATCACCCACCTGAAATAAAATCTTAGTTATTGAATATTTAGCAAGTGGACCCAAAAATGCCAAAATGACAAAAAAAAATTGGTTTCCACCTCCAATTCTACATCAAAATGTTTGCAATGAAATTATGCGATTTAAATGAACAGAATAAAAAGAAGTGATATCATTGGTCAGTAGCAAAAAAAAAGGAGTGTTCGAGTATCAAAAGACCACAACTGCTGAAGGGCTGCTAAGTTGAGAATGGTTCAGCCTTTCAGAAGAGCGATATCTACTGACTAAAACATTCACCAAGTTAATCCCACCGACTAATACTTCAGATGTGAAAGGGGAAACTTAAACATTACTATCAAAAGTAGCAATGGTCAAATGTTTCATTCAACTTTGAACTAATACTCGGTTGGGCGAATGTTTTGGTCAGTTGGCAGCATTCCTTTGAAAGGCCGAACCATTCTCAACTTGGGAGCCATTTTACCAGTTTGGGTTATACCATACGATTGAACTTACCTGAGGTGAGTGGATTCCTGATGAGTTCAATAAGTTGTTTAGTTTCGTAATTTCCAATCAAGGTATCTTGTGTATCTTCGAAGGTAGTCTTGGCATAAGCTTTGAGGCCATCTGTGCCAAGTAGAACCTCCTTGCCTGTGATATTGCTGGTCCCAGTGATGAGAATTCCTGCTTCATAAGATGTTGCGATCGTTGGCATGACTTTATCTGGAAAGAAAAGATGGTCAGTTTTTTGTACCAAATTTACAGAGTCGTTCATTATTGGAAAAATGTAGGTAGCTTTAAAGCATATGTAGGTCTGTGCGTTGCAGACCATTTTATAACTGTTCAGAACAGTTAGTAAAACTCAAATCTTGTGTGATGTTGGATGATGGTCACCTTAAAAAAAAACAGTGAAACAGGGAAAAGTAAGGCCTGAATTCTGGAAGCCCACTTAAGGTCCAAGGAATGCTTGACGTGGCTGTCAAATGGCTCGAGCCAGCCAGAAGAGCATTTTGGCTCTGGTCGTCAGCATTTTGAACGAATCTGGCTGTGACAGACACTAACAATTTACAAACCACTTCCAAGCTTTCTTGGACTTTTACCGGTAAGTATCGGTTCTGAACATAAGCCTTTAAACCACTCAATTTAGACACTTTTTGATCGTTTGCAAGGCTACTATTACTCTGCACAAAAATTATCACTTCAGAGTAGAAAGGAATGACTTTGAATTAATATTTCAAGTTCATCCTCGTGCTATCGTCCAAACGAGATAAGATACGGCAAAAAAGTAAATTAGAAGTTGGACGCAAGGACACAATATGACCAACAACAACAAAAAAACAGATTCATAATCGGATAATAAATAAAATAGTTACGATGATATTTAAAAGCTAACTGAACATGCTGGCTGCAGTGTAGTGAAGCCAACTTCCCAGTACAGTACAGCTAGCATGTTCAGAGTCAGCTTTTAAACATCATCGTAACTATTTTATTTATTATCCGATTTTGAATCCGTTTTTTTGTTGTTGGTCGTATTATGTCCTTGCGTCCAACTTCTAATTTACTTTTTTGCCGTATTGTATCTTGTTTAGAAGATAGCACGAGGATTACCTTGAAATATTAATTCAAGGTCATTCCTTTTTCTCGTGTAAACGTCCCCCATCACACCCACCATTGCATTTCTACATTATCATACTCTCATTAGCCATTCTCAAGATATCGGCTCGTAACACTTTAGTTGGATCACTCTGTATATAGAATCCAGCTAGCACCAAAAACACCTTGTCCGAATCCGCCTAGTACATGTTTCTAGTGAAAACCCAACATGGCCGCTAATAGATGTAGTCCAGTCAACGGAGATAAAAATTGTGGGGGAGAAGGGTGGGGGGTAGAAATTCATTAAATTCAAAAGTTTATTTCTTTCGCCAAAAATGTCTGTTATGCAGCAATCTATAATTTAGGTTATCATAAGAATTATGGTATCCTATGTTCCTAAGACATGTTTGGACAGCGTGGGGCCCAAAATTGATGGAATTGTTCACTTTCTGTGAAAAGCATGAAATTTGGTGTGGATGCACATGAAGGGTCATTGGAAAATAACCTATAATAGAAAATTCAAACGTTCCCAAGGGAGGAACGGGGTGATTGACCCCCCCCCCAAAAAAAAACCGGTTTTTGGGCTGTAGCTTCTTACCGTCAACAAATCAAAACGTAACATGAAGTAAAGACTTTAACATACAATTCTGGACCGGCAAGGTGATATACATCTTTTCGGTAACTAACCAGTGAACTCCAAAATCGTATTTCAAGTTTACCACCCTTAATTTGCACTAGCGCTACTTTGTTCAATTGGTTGTTATAGTGACCTTCGGTTATAAAGTGCTCTTGCGAGCTTCCAATGGCTCGAAATGGACATGCTTAGGATATTCTGTAGGGTGGGATCTATTTTTTTCATCAATCAATTTAGCTTAGATAGGGACCGTCCTACACCAATTTAAAGGTGATGTGGTAATGGGATATAGCGGCAAAAGCTTATGGCGTATTTGTTTTCAAAGTGCCCTTGCCAGCTTTCTAATAGCCCTAAATGGACATGCTTAGGATTTCTGAAAAGTGGGAATCTATTCTTTCCATTAAGGCTAACGTAAATTGTTTAGCCTAGATAGGGACCGTACTACACCTTTTGTAGGTGAAGCAATAATGTTGTAGTGGCAAAAGTTTATGGTGATTTTCGTTTTCAAAATGCTCTTGAGAGCTTTCTAATAGCCTGAAATGGACATGTTTATGATATGCTGAAAGGTGGGATCTATTCTTTCCATCAATCCCAACCGAATTTGTTTAGCTAAGATACAGACTGTCCTATGCCCGTTTAAAGGTGTAGCTGTATTTGGTGTCGCGGCTAGTTTCAATTTCAAAGTGCCCCAGTAATGCTCATATTTATATTTATATGTAAGCTAAACAATTACGGTTAGGCTTGATGGAAAGAAGAGATCCCCACCTTTCACAAAATCCTATAGCCTACATGTCCACATTGGGCTATTACAAGGCTCGCAAGAGCACTTTCAACTTGAAAATCAACATACACTTTCGTCGCTACGCTTTAGCTCTTTACCTTTAAATGGGCGTAGGACGGGCCCTACCTAAATTAAACAATTTCGGTTTGAATTGATGGAAAGAATAGATCCCCACCTTTCAGAAAATCTTAAGCATTTCCATTACGGGATATTAGAGGGCTCACAGGAGTACTTTGAATTCGAAAATTACCACACGTTTTCGCCACTAAACCAACACATCTTCACCTTTAAATGGGCCTAGGACGGTCCATATCTAAATTAATGATTGATTAAAAGAATAGATCCCCACCTTTCATAAAATTCTAAGCGTGTCCATTTCAGGCTATTAGAAAGCTCGGAAGGTCACTTCGAAACCGAAGGACACTATAACTATCAACTGAACAAAGGATCGCTCTTGCAAATTAAGGGTGGTAAACTTAAAATATGATTTTAGAGTTCAATGGTTGCTTTTACCTAAAAGATTTATGTAACCTTTACTGTCCAGAATTGTGTGCTGAACGTTTTTGCTTCACATTACTCTTTTGATTTGTTGACGGTTAAAGAGTTACAGTAAAAAAAATATTGTTGGTGGGGTAAATCCCCCACCCCCTCCTCCTCAGGGGGATTTGAAATTGCTATCATAGCAATTTTTTTCCTGGCTTCAATTTCCTATTACATTATAGTATGCCATAAACTAGTTCGAAAAAACCAAAAACTGGTAACTAAAATCTAAGATGGCGCAAGGTTTCCATCCGCAGGCACATGAACTTTCGCATTTTCCCGTCTTTGGAGACAATTTAACTGGCTTCAATTTCCTCTTTCATTATGGTATGCAAAATATTATGGATGTTGCATTATTTAGGAAAACCTGAGAATTGGGAACTAAAATCCAAGATGGTGGATAGAAACACCTAATAGGCGGATTCAGGCAAGGTGTTTCTGGTTCTAGTTGAATTCTACATATTTTAAACTACAACTCCACCAGATTTCGTGCTTTTTTTCACCAGTTGAACAATTGTAACTCTTACCCGCCCTACTATCCATCTTCGTGAAATATAGCTGGATTTTATACGGGACGGTAGTGGAAGAGGAAAGGTGGAAGAGAATCCCCTACATTCCAACACTTGGGATGCTCCACCCTTGAGAAATTTAGTTGGATTTTGTAAGGGCTGGGAGGGGAAGAGGAGGGGGAAGAGAATCGCTACATTCCAATTCTTAAACAACTCTTGGAATGTTCCATCTTCGAGAAATATACATTTTATAAGTGGTGGGAGTGGAAGAGGAAAGGTGGAAGACAATCCCCTACATTTCAACCCTTGTTGGAATGCTCCATTGTCTAGAAATTTAGTTGGATTTTGCAAGAGTTGGGAGGGGAGGAGGAGAGGGAAGAGAATCTCTATATTCCAACTCTGGGATTGCTCCATCCTCCAGAAATATAGTTGGATTTTAAAAGGGTGGGAGGGAACAGGAAAGGGGAAAGAGAATCCCGCTACATTCCAACTCTTAGACAACCTTTGTATTGCTCCATCATCGAGAAGCAGAGGAAAGGGGGAAGAGAATCCCCTTACATCTAATCTAGTGATGTGCACATTTTAAGAAAGACATTTAGGGTCCGAAGTGAACTAGGCCTAACTGAAGTTTGGTTACCGCAAAGGAACGGTGAGAATTTTCTTTGAAAAATTCGAAAATAGGACCAACTTTCTCAAACTCTGAATTATTATTTTTTTTTTTGCAGTAGAAAGTTGGTCCCTATTATTTATTTTTAGAAGAACTTGGAAAATTTGGATTTTTTGGGCCACCCATACCAATTTGTTACCAATGGATATTCTCTTCACTACTCTCAAAGTATGAAAGCTGGCTGTTCCCTATTGTGTTTGAAACCTAAGACTGTAATATACTAGGTCTTCAAGGCAAAGTGCTCAATTAACACGCTACTGAATTGGCATAAAACAATGCTACTCGTTATAAAGCAACGACTAAAGATTAAATATCAAGTGGGATTTGGCATTCAGCCCATATGGCAAGCTGCTCATTTGGAATGATATTCATACTATTGCTCATATGGTGTGCTGC
>JAHWFP010060025.1:35283-91138 GCA_023313725.1 Lithobius niger | reverse complement strand
CCCCCCCCCATGGATAACCCCCTTAACTAAACCAGATATATATTTTTTTATGACTAACCCTTAAATGCAACGTCATCAATTTTCTCGGTTCCATGGCTATCCCCCTAGCTAAAATCGGATCGACTTCTATGTGATGATTCACCCTGATGGTGCTAATTGCCTGATGGTGTGGTTCTTCTGCTGTAGCATTTAAGGATTTAGAACATATGTAGGAATTGTGCTTAGAAGGTGCTCAACCTATGCACTTCATAACTCAAAACATCACGTTCATTCCCTTGCGCGTCAGTTGGGCGATAAGTCTGTCCTCCTGTCCGGTGTTTTTCAATTTTTGCAGGAGGTACGGATGTATGACAAGATTTAGATTAGGGGTTTGAATAACATCTCTGTAATGTGTGGTGCAGTGGCAACCCGGACCACTGCACTGTGACTGAGGTTGGTGCTAATGACCAAGTTGTCGACGCGCCATTAAGCCTCAATCCCCCCCCCCATTCCCTTGTCGGTCTGTAAATGTATCGATTACATTCTCAGCAGAATCGGTAAAATGGAATTCCATATCTTCAATCAATCTATAATTAGTGTATAGACTGTCACCAAAGAAAAGTTCTTTTGCTTTTGCAATCACTGGTTATCACATCAATGGTATGAACCCCTCGCCCTGAAGTATTTACCCCTCGCCCCCACGCTATGCTGTATTTCTGCCCACCTTGCGGCCAATGTTTCCATTTACCATGGCATTTAACATGGTAAGATTTAATGTGAAACATTTTATCGCAATGTGAACATTGAAAGATCAGATCTTAAATGGTTACGTGAATTACTTGTGCCATAATCGTGTGTTGGGCAAGACAGCCAACTAACAATGTAGGTGCCAAAACAGTGCAATAAGGAGCAGGTTATCTAACTCCAGATTTAACCAGCTTTGGGTCATTTTTCAATCCCACCTGTAGTACAGTAAAAGTTAGTATTTTAGTCTTTTATAACTTGACAGCACATTTACCATATTCTGTGTACCACTGAAAGTAAGCATCATGAAGTGTGGTGCCACACAATTACTAAGGATGCACCATTGGGCCAAAATTACAGATCCCGATTTAAAAAATGAGAAAAGTGGCAGATTCCCAATTAAAAAAAAAATGCAGAAACAGTAAGAAAGATCTCTCAAAGAACACCTTTAATGTTGGTGGCTCTACCTTAATTTTTAGAATTATCTGCCAATATTTTCAAATAAAGTAACTAGGTCCGTGTATTACTAACCACTCAAAACCAATGAAAACAAAGATTGCAGAGCTTCTGAGCCGATTTATGAAGTCACGGCAATTACTAATTCTGATTTAATGTTAATTAAGACTAAAATTTTACTAAACCTTTTACTAGACTTTACTAATTTTACTAGACTGTTATTGGTTAAACAGCTATTGCAAACTGTGTAAGTAAAAATATTTGATACTAACATGGCGATCTATGGCAGCGGATACATTACACCACAGGCAACAAATCTTCAGAGGCACTGGTTAATCCCATCAGGATGAGAGCAAACTAAAGTTAAAATAAATACAAAGAATAACTGAAATTGAAAATATGAACTATGTTTCAGACCCAAGTGGATTTACATGACATTTTATCAAACCAAAGAGAAAAATAGACTCTTGTAACAAATATAAATTTAAAATGAAGATTCTGCTGAAGGCAAACTCCCCCACGATAATAACTAAACACTGATAATGTTAAATTAAAATAAACATTTGTTGATTTTCCACGTAAAGGGTGCGATTTTTTTTTCAGAAGCCTAAAAAGTGTCTGGGGAGCATAAAGCTGCCATTTAAAATTGTCACTTTAGATGGCAGAGTTAGAAGAGTAAAACTGTTCCTGACGTTTTTTTTAAATACAGCAGGCCTACAAACCTTCATGTCTGATCCAAAACCAATAAGACGTAACATTGTCAACTGCCAATTACTTTTGGGCTGCAACTTGATTTATTTCTGCAAGTACCCAACTTAAGGCATCTCTCAGAATCAGGCAACCTTCTTTAAATTTAACAACTGCCATTGTAAAGTGGTCTGAAATGAAATGTAACAGAAAAAAATGAATTTACGATAACCTGATGAGGCCACTGTGGACATGAAAGGGTTAAGGTTCCATAACTGAAGACTGAATTGAAAACATGATCTTTTAAACCACTAAATACCCATTTCGACTAAAATAAAGAAAACACTATATACACTACCTTAGATATTAAAAATTAAAGTAAAGGATGAAGCAAAGGACTTAGGCACTTGATTCTCCTCCGACCTTAAATCTTCTATACACTGCCAGTAGATTAATGTGCTGGCTTTTAGACGGCTTGCTGAGTTAAATAGATGCTTCACATCTGGAAACACAAATACGCGTATATGGGCTTTTAAAGTGGTCGTGAGACCACTGTTAGAATACGCTTAGCTTCCACAGTCACTAGAAGAGTCTGTATCAGAATATCCATTACTGTCTAGATATCTGGAACTCTCTGGCGCTAATGACCAAGCTGTCGACGCGCCATTAAGCCTCAATTCCCCCCCCCCTCTCTGGCACTGTGTTTTCACATCCTTTGCTGCACCCTATGCTACACTTTATTAGTTAAACAGGAACAAATTGGAACTTGGCATTTCTTTCCAGAACAGTTGCAACAGAGAGCTCTAGTACAGTTCCCCTTCGTCACAACCCGAAAAACAGTGAAAGCCAATGAGAGCTGATGTAACATCTGGTCCTAGGGCAGTGGCAAGTTTGGCAATGTCAACTACTTTCATTCGATTTTTCACCTTCTTTAACGGTCTTTATGAATTTGCAAAGACCAACAAAAAGCACTAAAACATCTGTAGAACTTGAGTCACAGAAACTAGTTGAATAAGCAGTAGCTGCATGCTTTGCGTGCAACAAATGACGCGTCTCTGCTTCTTCATTAGAGCAAGCTAGAGCTTCCATATATTCGGAGCCAGTACTGGTATTTTGACACAGTGGTCTTCATAAAGTCGCAAATATTGTCTTGTTTTTTTATAATGCTTCTCCATTTTTCTGCTTTCCAACTATGAACCAGAAATTGTGTGAACTAGCTTTAAGTCTCATTGTTCTTTAAAAACCTTCTCCAGTTAACTATTTTGTGTCCACTCTTGATCAGGCCACAAATGATACCTTCGTCAGATCCTCTTTTCACCCGTTCTGATGACTTGATAGAGTTGTCGTGGTATCTGTCGAAAACAACATCAATTCTTTCAAAGTAGAATAGCATGGGACAGTTTGTCAAAAGTTCTGTGTTTTCCATGTACCTTCTGCAGCAAGCCCATGGCATCAATTTCACAAGCTGAATTTGTGTCTTGATATTAGCAAGGAGATACCAAGCTCTCCAGATGATTGGCAAAGGCAGCTTTATTTTTTCTCTTTAGTGAGCCACCTGCGTTTGCCAGCGTCCAGGGCAGTGGATCAAGAAGATGTCTAAACACCACACCCATATCTAAATTATGATTCTCAGAAATGAAAATCATAGTGCTAAAAAGTTTTCTATCACACTGAAATATAACCTCTTTGTTTAAAGCTTTACTTTTAACAGCTTTCTTAGATGGGTTAGTTTTCAAACCTAATTTTTTAATGGGATCATGAAAACCTTCACATTTTGCATTAAGTAAATCCGTTGCCACATCTTCGGGAAATGCTACTCCTGTGAATAAACTCCCAAGTTCGGTATGATTCAAGTCAAACGGGTTGTTCAATCATTCTGTAGTAATTCAACCAAAGAAGAAACATCTTTTTCGTCTTTTTTATGCTAGGGGCCTGCAGATAGGCATGATGGACCTTTCGTTCTGAAAAGGACAAAATATCACAAAGATTTCATGCAAAATGAAAAAAATGGGACCATTTTCATCTCGAAGAACACACACATATCTTTCAAATTTCTTGAAAGTGGTCTTAGTAATGCAGCTCTGTTGTAGGTTAGAAGGCCTCGTTAGAAGTATTGAGACGCAAGGTGTTGTCTCATTGAGAACTTCTAAGGAATAGTCTGAACTGCCTTCCATGACCCATTCTTGAAAGCCCATCCAAATCATACCTATGCATGCTTCATACATAAGTTTATGAAAGTGAATAGCTCGATTGTAGTGCTTTCCCTCCAATGATTTGTCTATTGTACCCTCCGCAACTACTCCCGATTCAACTGCTAAATCTCTTAATCCTGCCCTGCTAAACAATTTTCCAATTATCAAAAGGAAGTTGCATATTGTGTGGAAATTTCCCATCATCAAAATAATATCTCCAAATTGATCTGGACTGGCCTACAAAATTTCAGAGACTTTGGAGAAAATGGCTTCATTTAACACTACAACAATGTTTTCAAGATGAAGAAACGATCATGTACTCGAACTGATTTGTGATATTTCATGGACTGTTGACATTTCTGTGGCGGGTGTATTTATTGTTGGTAAGTGGTAGAGGTTATCTGCTGCTACCTCTACAAAATCTTTAATCAGTATATTAAATCCAGTCCGGGAACTAGTAATTTGTTCTTGTGTATTGATCAGCCTTGTTAACACCCAAATAAAATTGTTCATCTTTGCTTTTTCACCCACTTGAGAACAGTGGTCAGGTAGATTCAGAGTTATAATCGAGGGAGGGCCCTTTCTCCGTGCTCATGTATAGACTGGCTCAAGTTTTCTGATTTTCTCATTTCTTTTTACGTTTTCGTCCTCTTATCCTACCAGGTTTTCAAGACAAGAGTCTTTGGTTGAATAATAATGCCATTGACATGGTGTTACGTTCCTCCGCCACTGAGTGTCTTCTCTCTACGATCATATTGCCAAAAGCAAGAACAGCGGGTACTGGTACTTAAATATAAGTTTCGGATGGAAGAGGTATTTTGCATTGTGACACATTCTCTTGCTTTTTAATGCACAATGCAGTGTCTATTATTTCGACTAGGTTAGTATTAACTGCAACCATGGCCTAATCGGTTTAGTACTTTGTTAATTTCGGTGTTATCTGTCTTCACTACCTACAGTAACAGAATATGCTTCACAGTAGTCAAAACCCATGTGAAACTCCATACATTATGTCCTGCGCTGTGGACCATATCGCAGCTTTCTGACGAGATGAAGCATCACCAAATATCAAAGTTAGGAATTTTTCCAAAACATCAGGAGCTTGAAAATAACTTGAGTTCAAAGTGCTAGGATCGGGTGGCCACTCCTGTGCTTTGGTAATGCTGTTTGAATTTCTTTTTTCAAGATAGTAGCGGCACGTACTATTTCTCCTTCTTTATTTATACTTTGCTTATAGTTTTCCATCTTATTCAGTAATCGTATATAGCCAGCTGCCAGTACCTGAAAACAGTAATTATTTGGTGCTACACAAACCCGACTGTTAACCTTTATAAAATGCAGCGACGATGAAAGTTCAACCTCAAGGTGATAACGGAAATTTTTTTTTGTAGAGGCGTACATTTCTTTAACACCACCTGTTTTCATGTATGTATGACTGCAGTTTTGACAGAAGTTTTGATATGGAAAAATGACAAGGGCGAAACGAATACGGTTATTGATATTAAATGGAAAAAATACAAGGAGATGTAAAATATTAATATCGAATAAATTCGAACAGATTTTCGTAATCGGCTTTTTCTGCTGCTAAGTAGTACGAGTCTGTCAATAGCATGTTCTTTATCTGGTCTCTTGCGAGTGTATGGCCTTTGATAAAGAGCTTCAGCTGCAACAATCTCCCTAGAAGTTACTGCTAAAATTTTCTGGCACATAGTTTCAGTTGCTATTGATCTGAGAGTTTGAACTGCTCTTAGGTCAACGGCTTGGGTTAAAGCTTGTCTAGTTTTTGATCCTTTTAACTATTTAGATTCTTTATCACAGAAGACACATATTTCTATGTAAATACGGCTTTTTACAATATTACGGCTTGACATTACTCTGCCGCCTTCAATGTCTATGATGTTTTGTGAGGTTGATGGGACGTTTCGAGACTCTTTTTTGGATCTTGTCAAGGTTTCGTGTGAGGTGAACACTACTCTGCAATCACGATGGTATAAATACAGAGGGTATTGTCTCCTCCGATTGACTTTCAGCAATTGTAAGGATATAACAATCCTTGTAATAGGTTGAAACTTTCTAACCACTGCGGCCTCGTACAAAATTCACCCATGACTGACAGTCGTCTTTTGGGACTGTCATGTCCTTTGATAAAGAATCAGCATCACATTATGCACTTTTCAGGAAGTGATGCTGCTTGCTACGATATTGTTTACATTGTAATTAAATTTGTCAAGACGGATATGATCAACTTGGCCAATAATAACGAGGTATGCACCATGAGGTACTATGGTGCAGGACAGCTTCCAAAAGCCTCAAAAAGCGGGTATGGGTGTATTCGGGAAGAGTCAGCAGTTATGGGATACTTTTCAGTGTAGTTTTTAGTAACTAAGGGATGTATTTGGTTTTTTCAGCAGCTAAGCTGTATTTGGGGGTAAAAGTAACCCTTTCGGTAACGCTGTTAAAGGGTTAAATCTATTAAAAATTAACCCCTCACGGTCTAATACGCCTGCGCACCCCCAATACCCGAAAAAAAAGTTAAATGCCATAAAATGCAACCTAAAGGCGCAAAAAGTATCTAAGGGGTTAAAAAGGGTTGAATAAAAAGCTAATGGGAAATGGGTTAGCAAGGGTTAACAACTTTAATCGACCATCGGTACACACTTGTGTCAAGGACTGTAACCTTTATTGCAGGTCAAGAAATGGTTCTTTTTCCCGAAGCTGGTCTTGGGTAGACGAACGGTGCAGAATATTACGGCACAGTCCAGTTTTGTGGACCGTAGGAAGATGTTGAGGTCGGAAGTTGGGTAAGCAATGCTTTCCTTTGCATGCTAGGAGGTGCGGAATATGGCATTGCGTACTGCATTTGTGGCGTACACATGGTCTGTGTAAGCATTTCTATGCTTCTGACGATTGATTGGAACAGTTCAGAATGCTGAAGTGCCAAGGCCTGCTAGTCTTGGCATGATGTTTCCATGGCAATCACAACTCGTTCATCATGCAACTTCAGAATTTTTGTCTCAGAGTCATCAATTTTCCTTCTTTTTCTACGCTGAAAATCTGAAACAATAACAAACTTCTAAGTAAATCATACCTACTTGAAAAGTTTGATTTTGCAAAGCAACTAATGAATGGCAGAGCGAGTGATCGACTGCGTGAAAGCAGGGTACGTCGTGCCACCATGAATGCATGTATTGTACGTTGTGGGCTAAATTATTAGGCAAGTTTTGTAAAAAAAAAAAAAAAAAAAGAATAATCAGTGTTACAAATCGACAATTACGGTTAACTTGGCTGAAACAAAAAAACTACAACTGCACTTAGAAAATATAGTTCTTAAGTTCTGAATTTAAGCCTGAAAATATTTGTCCCCCTATTGTTGGATAAATGTGTAATAAAATACCGTACAAAGTACATGAAGAGAAATAAATTTTCCAACTATTGAAATTCAGCAGACCAAAATTTTAAAAATGTTGTTGCAATTCTCATGGAAGTTTGTGAGTACTCAAGTTTGTGTAACTCATTGTTTCACTAGTTTGTAGCTTCCAAATGTTTCCGATTGGATTTTCACTAGCAAAATTCTCCCTCTCTCCGTCGTTCAGGCAGATTATGAAACCTGATTAATACTTGTTAAAAACCCCTAAAGGTGCCCATTAGTAAAGCAAACCGGTATTTTTTTGCAATGGACGGTATGTGGTCCGTTGCATTTGTGGTTTTGCGGTACACCGTAAGAACCGGTATACCGCCCATCACCAGTATGTCAGCTGTAATTTATAAAAGATATCTTTTTATATAACATTTTTAATGCAATAAACACAGAAATGCTTGCGAGTTTACATGGTAGGCTTAACACACGAACGAAAAGTGCAGTGAACATAAAAACCATAGTTTACAGATCTTGAGTTGACATATTTTTGGCTGCCGTAAACCCATTAAAATAAAACTGTCGAGGCGGGGGGTTCGGCGCCCACACGGAGCTCGGTTGAGATACAACTTCTGTTTTCTAACGGCTCGGTTGAGATACAACTTCTGTTTTCTAACGGCTCGGTTGAGATACAACTTCTGTTTTCTAACGGCCTTAATAATGCTTTCTTTTATGGTGGAGATCAACCACATTTATTGTAGCTGGATGATAAAACCTGTACTTACCGCTTAATCAAGAACTTTTCCCTTGTATTTTTTTTTGCGTGTCGGCCGGTACCCCACTTCACAAATGCGCC
Source organism: Lithobius niger (assembly GCA_023313725.1). Lineage (NCBI taxonomy): Eukaryota > Metazoa > Arthropoda > Chilopoda > Lithobiomorpha > Lithobiidae > Lithobius > Lithobius niger. Next base: position 82,869 of record JAHWFP010060025.1, on the reverse strand, counting down.
CTGCCCCGTCTTCCTGTCGTCAGGTTTCAGGATGTCATGTATTGGCATTATGTCGAATTTCTTCTCTCCAAAAAACCAACGCAAATGTGTCATCCTGGCTAGCTGTGAAGAATCTCCCGCCCATAACAATAAGCACAGAGAAACAGAAAATATCTATGCCATAATATCGTGGAAAAAATTAACAGGTAACGGTGAAACAAAAGCACGTGTCTAAACTACCATGCAGAGTGGCCGAATCTGGATAACAATGGCAGCCACTTGGATGTCAGCACCGCCACTTATGAACAACTCTTAAAATGTATAATGGTTTCTACAACAGGAATTTTATCCCAAATATTAATCTTATAATTTTATAATAATAATAATTAAGGATTTGTTTAAAAAGTGGCCAGAATTATTTTATTTGAAAGTCAACACAAAATCACCAAATAAGATAAGATCACGACTTTAGTGCGGGTCATCGATTGTCTGCTTTAAGATTGCCACTTCGAGTTATAGTATAGTTTTCTTCAGATTGCAATGGACCATGCAGAAGAGCTACACGGCAACCTAAACGTCATTTAACCAGGGACGTAGAGGTTGGGTTAGGGCACTGCCTACTCTACACAGAGTGTAGAGTAGGCAGTGGTTAGGGGGACCAGCAACTACACGCTCGCGCCTTCCTTTCAGCCGACACGAGGTATATTCCGTGTTGTTTCCCGGCATGCCTTGCTGCGAAGAGAATCAGCGCAAGCGCAGTGAACGCCACTCCTGGTTGCTGGCGCCCGCCATATTGAAATCTCCGCTTCGTTTTCCGCAGGTAAGCAAGTCTCAAAATTCTATCCAATTATTAATTAACATTAGTAAGTCACGTAATTTTTATGCAAAAATACAGTAAAAAAAGCTTTAGTAAATTGCTGGGTGCCGGTGATGAGCTGTATAATGGTTTCTGTAACTCCAAGTTTGATAGAAACGTCGGAACACGTGAACTGTTTAGGAGGCGTTTTCCATTCTAGCATCAGGGACGTAGAGGTTTGGGTTAGGCTTACCTACATCCTTGATTTTACCTCTACTTCCCTGATTTAATTTCTAATGTGTGGTAGCGTAGGGACAAACTTGTCACTACAACTCACCTAACCTATCACGAAAATAACAAACACAGGGCCGGGGTAATGGGGGGGGGGGGTACTTTGGGTGCTGAAGCAATGGGCCACAAGCCGAAAAAGGGCCTCAAGGGTGCCTCACGGTCACGGGAAAAATTTAAAAAAGGTACTATTCAAGTAAAATTGTTTTTTTTTTGTTTTTTTTTACATTATAGTTTTACAAAATAATTATTGTTAAAAAAATGAAAACTCCTTTTTTTGCGGTATTTGATGGGAGGGGTAGAATAGGGCCACAATAAATCTTAAGCATAACAAATCAAATATTTTTCCTTTCGCCCCCCCCCCACGCTGTTTTTTCCATCAATATTTTTCCATGCATAGGGGATGGGAGGGTACTACTTTAAAGAGCCGTGTTTTTTCTTCTTTTTTACAGTGAATTATTTTTTCAAAGAAACTACAGTAACGTTTTTTTTACGGGGAAGCATGATTTTGTTGGCAATTTCAAGGGAATTATCAGCCACCCCTTTTGTTAAGTGTAACTTTTCTTTTAGGTAGGCTGAACTGTTTTTTTTTAAGTCCCACTAAATTCAATAAAAAACAATTTTCAAAAAGACATTCCACAAAAGACATTCCAGAACTGGTTTGTTTTGGGAAGTTAAACTTTTATTTGGGCCTAACTGAATTACTATTTCTTTATTCTTTCAGGTTTTATTTGTGAAATGCCTAAAGCCAAACGCAATAAAGCTGTCTGCACGAGAAGAAAACATTACTGGACTAAAGTGAAACAGAAGAACGCAGAAGAAAAGACACAACATTTCGACCACAATTACATTTTAAGCCCATCACTTGAAACACAACTTGTAAGTGTTATATAGAAGAGATCCCTTGAGTTTATGAATTGAAGGCTGATTAATGAATATAGCATGAACACGATAATAGATCATTTGCACACTGCATCAGGGACATATCATGTAAATTGAAAAAAAATCCTGACAAGACTGTGTGTGGGTTTTTAGAATTGGTGTATGTGTGTGTGGAGGGGGTTCAAATGGATCATGGATTTTTAAACCCTGCAGGGGTTGGGGCATGAAATTTTTGATCTCTTTAGCGTGTAGAAGAGTAAAATTGAAGCTGTTAAAAAATCAAAGTTCTATATTCGCTAGATGTTAGTATCAGTTCCGAAATGGCAGATTCCTTTCATCAGCAACAATACTAAAATATCTTCCCCCCCCCACTTAACCCAAAATCAAAACCTAACCCAAACCGCTACGTCCCTGCCACAATCGACTCTTTGTTCATCACTAATTTTTCGTTATTTTTTGCTCCTAACCCCAAAACCATGTCCTAACCGTACTTACACTGTGCCGCAGTTGAAATACTAATAATGAATCATGGAAAAAAGTAACATAAAAAAAGCTGCAGAAAATAAAAAGTAATAAAAAGCCAGCGGAAGTATAACAAACGGTAAAAAAAAAGCCTACGAAAATGAAGTCCACGACAAGAAAAAAATCGTGGAGAAAAAGCTATTTTGTGTTGAAACTCCCACCCTGCTTGCTAAAATTCGAGTTAAAGCAACTGATCTAACCGACCTATAGCCTAATAACAATTGACAAAACAACAAAAACAACGAAACATTCTCCCCCCTCCCTCTTTTTGTTCCATCAGATGATTTTCTGTGGGGCTTTTTTTTTCCTATTCATTTGTTTTTTCAGCTTATCGTGTGGTTTTTTCCTCGTTTTACTTCCTTCGTTTTTTTCCCTCTTGGCCTTTACTTCAGATATTTTTTTTTAGCTGTTTAACCATCTTTTTTTTTCATTTTTCACAGGGCTCGTGGCCTTCACTGCAGTGGTGGGGGAAGTTTATATAGAAGTTGTATTGCAGGGCCTGACTAGTACAACTTTTTGTAGTTACCCAAAAGCTAGTCATCTTTGCTATAAATTGTTTGCATACTAACTTATGCTATTTCAACCAAGTTTGATTAAATTTCATCATCTCAGACATGTCACATTCCGATTAAATGCATGAGGTAGAAGGAATTAAATGTAGCCTACATTTCCACCAAAATCCTATCAGACGGGGCACTCAATCGCCCTTTGTATCTGTATTTTAGTTTTGATGTCAAGTTTTGATGCCTGACTGAATAAGACCAGGCTCGGATTTCAGAGCTAAGCGATCTGAAATCTGGGACTGGTCTTATTTCTTCCAATAATTTCATCTCATCGTAGGTTGACATTTTGCAATTAGTCTCGAGACTACTATTTTGCAGCATCATTTACTTAATTTTTTTAAGAACTTGTTTTAAAAAACATCACCACTTTCCTCAGTGATGTAGAAATAAATAAGGACTAGCAGTTACGAATAGCCTGCTGGTCTCTAGAAAAGGCATAAAAGTATGTACTTGAAATGGTGGGAAGTCTGTTTTCGGTGGAGTTGAGGTAGTAACATTTTTAGGGTCTTTGAGAGGATCAGTGAAAAAAATTAATTAGATTCATTTACTACTACAACCTAGTAAATACGACTACTGTAATTTTTTACTAATTAAGTTATTGTGCAACTGAACCATTGCATTGAGTCTAGAATTAATGAGAGAAAAATTAGTGTATTCTGTACAGTAATTAATTTTATTTATTATTTTGTGTGCAGGTGCCATCACCACCACCAAACCGACGCGTGAATTGTACAGACCCTTTAATAACTAACTCCAACAGAGAAGACACATCACCAATAAAATGCTTTGGTTTCTCAGACGACGTAGTTCTTACTGAGCAATCCACTCAATGCAACAACCTACCACTAAACCAGTCTGGCTGTCAAGCAGTCACCACAACAGAAAGTCAAGCGTCTATCAATAATACTCTTTTCAGCAGATCCTTAGCGTCCACTAATGGGAATATAACTGAAAATGTGACACCACTGAACAAACCTGTAGCATGCACAGATGAGATTTGTATTGCTGAACAAATTTTACAGTATACAGAAAATACCACAGCAACTGTGAACCATGTAGATTTGCCCACATTAGTTAACCCAATACCTTTTGTCATTGTTTGGGAACAAATTTCTGACAACTTGCCTATGGGGTGTATTACGAACCCTGCTGAAAGTCAAACATCTATTAGTAGTACTCACTCCAGCAAATCTTCAGCTTCCACTAATGGAAATTTAACTGAAAATGTGACACCGCTGAACAAACTTGTTGTATGCACAGGTTAGCATTACTGAAGAAATTTTACAGCATACAGAAAATACCACAGCAACTGCGAACCATATAGATTTGCCCACATTACCTTGCCCAATGCCTTTTGCCATTGTTAGGGAACAAATTTCTGACAACTTGCCAATGGAGTGGATTATGAACCCTGCTGTCTCTGACAGTCTTCAGTTTGTGAAACTTGCTGCCTCACACAATCCAGTAGTGCAGTTGTGCATCAATATCTGTGATAATTATAAGTTGGAAGTTTACATCCATAACATTAAACTACTTGGCCACCTTAAATTCTGGGAAGAGAACACATTTTGCCTAAGTGATTGTTCCTCCATTGAAGATCTATGTCGTAACATAAGAAGACTACTTAAAAAACTGTCAGAATATACTTTGTGCGTAGGAAATTATGAAGAATCCTACCAAAATCTTCTGAAGTTAAATATGAATTACCATGACGCAGTAAAGGTGAAGGCAAATGCATTCAAAGAATAAAATTTTGGGCTGACTTATTTAGGTTCAGAGATCAATTCATCAGTTAGGTCTGTTAACTGTGAATTCTTCCTACAGAAAAGTTTAGACCAAGCTGTAACCATTCGTAGTCCGAAATGCACCCAGTGCCGCGTTCTAAACTCTACTCTTCGGAAGACATTTTGCCGGTTGAAACAATTCAGTGAGAAGCAAATACCGCATCCATCAAAACCGGTATGCAGCATGAACAGCGACGAAATGAGTGCTAAGTTAAAAGCATTGTCCGTCAGTAAAAGGCAGATGACGGCAAAAATTAAGAAACTGAATTCAAAACTTGATCTGCTGATAAAAGAGGAGGGACATGATTTGCAAGCCGACATAAGCGAGTACATAAAATCAGTGCTGGAAAAAAACCAGGACAATGCGTCTGATGTACAGAAATTGTTTTGGCAGCAGCAAATAAAAGCTCTAAATTGCAAAAAGAATGGGATGCGTTGGCATCCTATGATGATAAGGCTGGCACTGCATTTGCATATGAAGTCACCAGCTGCCTACGAAGCCTTAAGAGATACCGGTGTCATCACCCTTCCGTCATCGAGGACATTGTTTGATTACACACACATTGCTTCTGCTGGATCTGGATTTCAGCGCGATTCTTTAATGGAACTTCAGCGCCGAGTATTGCACGAATTCCCTGAGCAGTGGCAACGGTATGTCGTCTTGCTCACTGATGAAGTACACATTAGGAGTGACTTGGTTTATGACAAAAGTACAGGAGAATTAGTTGGATTTGTAAACTTAAACCAGGTGTCCAATGAACTGTTAAAGTTTGAGCGAGAGTGCGAAGCTGCATCGAAGAACCAAAACCTTCCAATTGCAAAACAAATTGTTGTGTTCATGGTGCAGGGTTTAACAACCAATTTAAGGTTCCCCATTACCCATTTTCCAACAGATGGCATCACTGCTGATTTTCTGTACCCATTATTTTGGGAAACAGTTGAATATTTAGAAGAATTACACTTGAAGGTTTTGTGTTCTACCGCAGATGGAGCTGGCTGCAACAGGAAATTCATCCGCATGCATTCTCCTTCCAATACATTAATTCACTCGACTCCAAATCCATACTCCCCAGAACCAAAGCCCTTATTTTTTCTTAGCGATCCACCACACCTACTAAAAACATCCCGAAACTGTGTGGCCAACTCACACGCACACAGAAAATCACGCCATCTTTGGAATAATGGGCAAGAACTCTCCTGGCAACATATTTTAAAACTGTGGGAAGAAGAAAGAAGCAGATTATGGAAAAAGGCTCACAAACTTACTTTCAGTCATGTTCATCTAACAAGTTACTCATGCATGAAGGTGAATTTGGCAGCCCAAGTTTTGAGCAATACAGTAGCCAATGCTCTAGAAGCAGGGGCGTAGCGAAGGGCATTTTGTTAGGGGGGCAGAGAGGCAAAATTCACCGACTTTTCTTTCCAAATTTGCTTAAATTTGCCGACTCACCCAATCCAGCTAGGGGGGGGGTCTGGGGGAGCACTGTGAGCTTCCCCAGTGGGGTCCGGGGCGAAGCCCCGGAAGCTGACGGATTTTTAGATATTCTAAGACCTTTCTTGGCTTCAAACAATATGTTTTAGACATTTCTAGGCTCCACAAAAGTGAAAGAAAATATATGAACCGTATGAAAAGAGCTTTTTTAAAAACAAAAACAAAAAACTAATTTCCATGCCCTGACTATGGGCGAATGCAGAAAGTTGGCCTGAGAGGGGGCCGATTTACCAAAAAATCAAAAAAAAAATTTTTTTGTTTGCTACGGCCGCTTAGACTTTTGAACAGGGTATCACTCCTCCCACCCACCTAACACACACATAAACTTACAATATCCCTTATTTTTGGCCCTACTGAAGTCTCATGAAAGTCATAGGAAAAATGGCAGGTGCTCCAAAGGGATGTCGGACACATAGGCACCGGACACATAGGCACCCAAATTTAGGCACCGGACAAATAGGCACTCGGACAAATAGGCACTTGGACACATAGGCACCAGGACAAATAGGCACCGGACAAATAGGCACCCAATGAAAAATAGGACAAATAGGCACCATTTTTTTTTTATTTGGGATGGATTGCATAGTCAGGTTTCAAATTTGTTTCTTTTCACTTCATGCTACTAACTCCATTACTTCTTACCATTACAACATCACACACTGGATTGTTTGCACTGGGAAGGGGGGGGGGTGGAATGGGGCAAATAGGGAACGTCAACAGTGCAACACTCAACAATGAATCACGCACAAACAATTCGCACAAAAACAAGAGAGTTCGTTGGTTGTCCTTCAAATGGATATGGGTGAAAGGCCTAAAAAAAGAATAAAACGAGAAACCCACAGAATGCAAGAGCGACTTAAAAACCTTTGTGAACAGTATCGTGATGGACAAAAAACCATACAGCAGTTTTTAAATGCAGTTAGGAGTAATATACGCTTCAGGTTTTAGAAAGTGGAAAGAAGCAAATTTGAAAGATCCAAAACGGTCCAAGGTTTTAAAACAAACAATCCAGTGTCTGATGTTTTAGCCTAATAGTAAGAAGTAATGGAGTTAGTAGCAAGAAGTGAAAGCGAATTGTTTGTGCGGGGTTCATTGTTGAGTGTTGCACTGTTGACGTTACATAGTTCAGGTGGGAATTGCGGCCATACGTGACGCAGTCTCATCCTATTTACCCCATCCCCCCCCCTTCCTAGTGCAAACAATCCTGTGTGTGATGTTGTAATGGTAAGAAGTAATGGCGTTAGTAGCATGAAGTGAAAAGTGAAGTGAAAAGTGAAGTGACTATGCAATCCATCCCAAATAAAAAAAATGGTGCCTATTTGTCCTATTTTTTTCATTGGGTCCCTATTTGTCCGGTGCCTATTTGTCCTGGTGCCTATGTGTCCAGGTGCCTATTTGTCCGAGTGCCTATTTGTCCGGTGCCTAAATTTGGGTGCCTATGTGTCCGGTGCCTATGTGTCCGCGCACCGCTCCAAAGGGTCAAAGGGTTTTAGCGAGCGTTAACCGCACCTGATCATCTGCCCGACGCAGCCCTGCTTGGCTGCGACAATAATTTGAAGGAAACTACATTCTGTAGAAAATCTTTAACCAGTTCGCGTGGTAGAAAGGTACACACAAATGCAAAGTGGAGTGATATGAAGGAATATTAGACTAACGGGGGACTGATATTTGCACGGCAGGAAGCACCTTGCAGCTGGCTTTATCAATAAAAGGTAACACGATAACACGTTCGTTTCATTAAGGAAGTTACCTACTAAATACAGTGCTATTTCTATGTGTTTTGGCTAGTTCATTTAGTGAATTACTTTTTTTCTTCTATTTCTGCACATTTTTTTTTTGTAACTGTTCCTTTCTCTTGTGTGTGTAAGGGGAGGGGGGAGGGTTGGACCTAACGGTGTCTTTAAAAGACCGCTGGACCCTGCATATATGACCTACTGCTAGTTTTTTAAGTATGAAAAGGTAGTGATTTATTAAAAAAAAATAGGACCTTGTTTCGTTTCTGTAGTCTAGCACCAATCAGTCTTTTTTGTTCATTCCAACCTCTATATTATTACGACCATTTTCAACTTAACAGCACGCAGAGAAGAAATTTTACTGTTTTCGAATATCACGATATAACTCAAGAATAATTTACTGTAAGTCGGCATTCCATGAAAGCTGCTTCTTTTAGCAGCAATGTAGAGCTATGAATATATATTTGGTATTTTAACCAAGCCCATCGTTGAGATAGTTCTCCGTATGTGACGCGAGCAAACAGTATAGAAATCTTATTTTGCAGTATTCAACAAACAATCTTAAAACGTTCAAACATTTTTTTAGCTAGAGTCGGCAAATGTTTTATGGATTTTTTGTGGTCAAAAGTTTTTTTTATTCTAGGGTAGCTGTTAGTGTTAGCCTCGTATTTTGTTTTATATTCAATACCTAATTGCTCGGTTGGCTGTTAAAGTAACTGATTCGGCTATAATTAGGACAAATTATAACTTGTATCCAACAGTTTAAGGTTTAAAATTTTTTTTGACTACCTCACCTTTTTTCTGCTCCATCTACCTCGAAGGGGTTTGACAGAATCAGTTTGTCTGACTTGGGCCGTTTTGCCGCCATGGCATTGCTTTTCATTCTTGTTACGGTAATCGTTGTCAAAACTACATGCAGTGCGCTTCAACTTAATACGTATTCTTGGTTTTCTACCCGTACCAAGATTGCCCGTATACTCACTTTGACGGTCGTGTAAATGAGAACGAAGTGACTTACTGACTGCTGTCGGTTTGCCGACAGTGAGTTCACAACAGGTTGATCGGGATGGGGGGAGGGGGATTTTCCAGAATTATTTCCTCTTTCAGCCGGAGGAAATATTTTATTGAGAAGCAACGAATTCCCGATTTCTCACTCTGCCTTAATATGCAGTCAAGGTCAACTTAAGGAAACCGAAATACGAAGGGAGAGTTGAAGGGATTAAGCTAGATCAACCCAAGCTTTCTCAGATAAGGTCACCCCACCTTTAACCGTAAGTTAGTCGGACAGTCGGTTAATATGCTAAATACTAGTCGGATTGTCGGAAATATTTAGTTCCATTTTTTAAATTGTACACAAAAATCTGTAGAGAAAATTTGCAAGAAAGGCTAACTTTGGCGGTGTAATTTCTCTGACCCACATTTAAATTAAATTTTGCTGACTTTGCCCTGTCTAGAAGACCAAAACTCGCCTGAGACGGTGGAAACCGTCAAATTTCTACGCATCATGAACAAGATGTTTGACTGCTTAAATGGGGCTTACTTTCTACAAGGTAAACATACTCGTAATCAGAATCTAAAACCATACGTTTCTGTTAACGATGAAAGACTGCAATGATTGACCGGTGAATTTTTGGACTACTTCAATAAATGGGAAAGCAGCATAAAGAGTCGTGTTGGCAACTACACTCCGAAGCATCGACAGTTGATGATGTTGAGCCGTGAAACACTGGAGGGCTTAAAGGTGACCGTCAGCGCATTTGTGGAAGCAGTTAAATATTTGTTGTCACACGGGGTGAAATTTGTACTTGCACGCAAATTTAACCAGGATGCCCTAGAACAATACTTCAGCAAGCATCATCATTGCAATGGATCCAACACCAACCCTTCTATTCAAGAATTCAATATTCAAACAGTTAACTTGAGACTGCAAGGAAGTTTTGCTGCTCCACGTAAGCGTGGCAACACCACTGTTGTCAAGGACGTAGTTGTAGTTGATCCAACCCCTTTAAAACGTAGAAAACTGAGGCCAAAAGTGTAAACTGTAGCCTACAAATCTGCAATTGCAGTCACATTTTTACTGAGGCTCACATTTTTATAGTCATTTCATTTCTTTACAAACTGATCATTTGTAGTGTAAACAGAGAAGTTGCCCAGGTTTAAAGGTTTTTATGAAGCTTTTAAATATTGATTGTGCCACTTAGCCTAGGCGTATTTGTTATGGCTTGTGGTTACTTGCCTTTCAAAAAATTATGAGCCAGTTACGAGAAACATCCTTTTTTTTTTTGTAGCTGTAATACCTAAACACTAGCCTACCTTTTGACGAGTTCAGAATTTTACGAAGGATGAAATCGATAGGCCATGACCAGGCATCACATTGTATTTTGTTACCATCACAAAACCTTAAGTTTGTTTAGCTGCATCCAGCCAGTTGTTTTGTGTTGTTTTGGGCCCGGAATCTAAGCAAAAAAAAATGGCTGAAATGTTGCAGCTAAACAAACTTAAGGTTTTGTGATGGTAACAAACACAATGTGAAGCCAGGTCATGGCCTATCGATTTCATCCTTCGTAAAATTCTGAACTCTTCAAAAGGTAATGTTTAGGTATTAGAGCCTAAAAAAAAGGATGTTTCTCGTAACTGGCTCATAATTTTCACTGGCCGGGAATAGGACTACAGTTAAAAGACTTTGAATCTATTTTAACTGTAGTCCTATTCCCGGCCAGTACGATCCCTACCTTTAAGCTCTAATTTTCATTTTCAAGTACTACAGTACTACCAGCGGTAGAGACACCGACTGGAGGATCACGGAAAATTATTGCATTTTAAGCAATTATTCATGAATTACTGCAGAAATCTGCTTATTTTTTCAAATGTGGAAATATTCCATTTTCTTATGCGCTGATACATGTAATTGTTTTCTAGGAAACTAGCTTTTTTAAAAGTTGTACAAAAGGCCACACAGCTGCAAAAATAAAGCCTGCTTCGGAAAAATTCAACCCTTAGGCCATTAAAAAAAGAAACTTGATTTCTGGCAAAAAAATTATTTTTTTTCTGTGTACGCTGGCAGCTTTTTATTTCCTCCCCCCAACCCCCCTTACGGTTTACTTCAGGTCTAGCCTACACAATAAAAAGCTTGGATTTTGTCAGTAAGTGAAACTACATTTAATTAAGTCTTGCTATTTTATAAGCTGTTGAACATAATGCAGACATTTTAAAACAAGTTTATTTTTGCTGCTACACAGCAAGCCAAGATTGGGGGAAAAAAGTTTGTGCGGGAACTTTTAGGCGGTGCAGTGTTGCCTGAGAAACATATTTCTTTTTTTAAATGATCTTAATCATCTTTTCATTTAGGTGCCCTGTCAATGCTAGTTTTTGAAAATGTTAAGATGCTAAAAGTACGGTGACATGAATTACTGCAGAAATCTGCATATTTTTTTTTTCTTATGCGCCGATACATGTAATTGTTTTCTAGGAAACCAGCTTTTTAAAATAATTGTACAAAAGGCCACACACAGCTGCAAAAATAAAGCCTGTCGCGGAAAAATTAAACCTTTACGCCATTAAAAAAGAAACTTGATTTTCTGGCAAAAATTAAATTTTTCCTATGCATTTTCAGTAATTCGTGCGGGGACTTGTAGGCAGTGCAGCATTGCCCGAGAAACAGATTTCTTTTTTAAATGACCTAAATCATCTTTTCATTTAGGTGCCAAATGAAACAGTCAATGCTAGTTTTTGAAAATGTTAGGATGCTAAAAGTACGGTGACATTTTTCTGTAGCCAATCAGCACATATTTGAATGTAAGTAATGTTTTTCAGGGCAAATAGTCTTGGGACAATTATCAATTTAAGTAATTACGGTTTCGAACAAAGCTTTAAAAAATATGATGAAAAGGGGAAGGAACTACGTTAAAGCATGCTAGACATTGAAAATCGGCAGAAATGTTAAAGAAATGCGCCATAAGCAAAGATGAAAAAAAAGGTCTAAGCTTGTCTTTTAGGCGGTGCCTGAGAAAGTTTATTTTTTAGGTGGCCTTACTGCTCTTTGTTACCATGTTTCGATGGATATTTAGACCAAAAAAGCTAGTTACCTTGCAAAAACATCTGCTTCACTCATCTTGTTCTGCTAACAAGCAGTTACTGGCACTTCCATTTAGGATTTTTTTAATTAAGAAAATGTTGGGTCCTAACAGTAAATTAAATGGTTCTAGCCTTCTAGGTACTAGGTACCAAATGTGTGTGGCAGAATTTACAGTTGGCCGGAAAATTTATGGCTAACTGCAATAATAGCCAAAGTTTCTTTTCTGGCAAAATTTGGCCAACAGATATGGCTCCAGGAAATGTTTGTTGAAAACGTTGGCGGGCGATCGGATGTTTTTTTTCTTATAGACATGCTTTAAAAACTGGTGCATACAATTATACACTGATCTGCACTCTTGAGAACCACGTAGTTACCTTGTTGTGGCCTAACGGTGGTTTGCATCGCAGAATTAAAAAAAAAATTTCGTAGTAAAATTCCACACCGATAGCAAATACCAAACAAAAAGAAATGCTTTTATTGTGCTGTAGTGGATAAGATAGATGCAAAGTGTGAACTGTGCAGTTCCTTGAAATCAGTGCAAGGAAAAAAATTGTTCAGCTTACATTTGTAACAGATAATTTTTCACATTTATTTACACTCTTACAAAATACAAAATGCTTGGTGATACTCTCAAACTATAGCAAACATTTGTACTGGTGTGATGCAATCAAATTAAATTGTGTTATTTAGTCAGTGGTTGTTGTTAAAAAATCAAATCCAAATTCGGTTAGGTTACTCCTAAGAACCTGATTAAAAAAAATTGTCAATACATTTCCATGTGGTGTCGTGTCCTAGTAAAACAACTACAAAATTATTCCATTTTAATTTCAGCAAAGAAGGGGAATGTAGTAAGGGGCACACATAATTCAACTTTATGTACAAATTTGATTATGCCGAAAAAAATTGAAACTATTTTAGCACAATTCGTAAGGCTGTCCGATGCCCTTTTTTTTATTCCAATACCAAAAATATCGGACAGTGATTCAGTAGGGAAAGGGTGTCGCAAAGCAATGTTGTTGCGCATGTTGGATGTATTCTGTGAAACTAGCTAACCACACACTTATGAAGATCATGGCTCCCACTTGTCATACAATTTTTGGATTTTAACGAAATGTCATACATTTTTCATAAAAATTTTTTTGGGTCATAAATACCATAAAATAATAGAATGAAAATGCTGTAAACAAACTCCAGTATGAACTACCATCACAAGTGACCCATAAGAATTCAAGATTTCTAAAAATGCCTCGTCTTCCCGCCCGCTCTTGTACTGTTTTGAAGATCAACATCTGTCTTCTAAGAAAAAGTATCGGATACAAACAAGGTATAAAGACCAAACCTTTGAATGTTTTCAAGAAAATTTGTTGAACCAGCCTTTCCATTTAATGAAAATGTGATGCAGTTTCAAACACGTCGCATCTGGACTAAGATTTATTTGATTTGGTGATAGGATATCATCCGCAGGTAGCCTGAGAAGTCGTATTTTGGTGTGAGGGCTGGGTCAAGTTATTTTTGGACCTTAGTTGAGAAGCAATGTCAAGATTATTCTGGGCCTTTGAAGGTGTCGCAAAAATTGGTCACATTTTCATTTTATCCACCGCCCCCCCCCCCCAAATGTGTGATAAAATTAAAAAGTGTCAATTTTTCACAAAATTGTCATTGAAAAGAAAATTTGCTATTTAGTAGGGATGGGCGATATTTAGATATTATTGCGATATACAACACACGCGATAGTGTGATCGCAATGCTTTTCGTGATTCACGATTATCGCAGATTCGGACTCATTTCGTCTGGTTCGCATCAAAGCGCGACGTTGTCAATAATTTTCCTAAATATTGACAGATTTCGACGTTCAAATACACCATTTAACCGTTTTTTTGCCAGCTTTCCAATCGTGCAAACCACAAGTCTAGCTACAACCGTTAGGAAGTGATTTCTAATAAACCATCTAATTTACATTTTTAAGCAAACATGGCCTTCAAATGAATAAGAAAAAGTGCTGCTCATTGTTGATTTTAACAGGACTAATGTTACAACATAAAGTGCTTGTCTGTTGATTAATTAATATCAACAGGTCATGAATTGTGCAGAATGTTGGAATTGCGTGTACTTTTTTTTAGGTAAGGTCTTTTTTCTAGGTGTGTCCTATCTGCGAGTGCGGATTATACGCAAGACAATATGGCCGTTAAAATTCTTATTATACTTGAAAGTGCTTAATTATTTTGAATAAATCAGAAATTTTTTCCCCCATATTTTGTGTTAACACTACACTAACTAGGCCTAGTCGAAGTAGTAGTGGTCCTAAAAGTATATAGTTAGTAGGGCTTACTTTAAGAGTAGTACTGTTATGACAAACTGATCAACTTAAAACAGCTCGGCCTACATATTGACAAATATCGCGACAATCGCAAATATCGCATGTCAAGGTGCTGCAATAATCGCAAAGTCCAAATTTCATTATCGCCCATCCTTGCTATTTAGGCGTGGGAGCCGTGTAAGATCCCAATACGACAACAAACGAGAACGCGATGTAGAACAAGATCTCGCTGTTGCGTTCGATAATGAATCTGGAATGGATCTGCGTTGCATCCTCGTCAACTTACTTTCCAAAATTGTGTCCCAATTGAAGGACCGTGACACTGCAGCTCGTGTCTGTTCAATGAATTAGAAATTAGGACCAAAAAATTAGTAATGATGATTAAATTTGGGTATGCTACCATAAAATTTGTGCAGCTGAAATTACATTAACAAAATACGGTAAGCTCGACGAAAATTTTGAGGCATCCTACTCACAAATTTTGCTGCTTTGTGCTAGGTATCGGCGGAAATATGAACCCTCTAATCATGTCCCTATGCCAGCCTCGAGGTATCAGCCTGTGGTTTTGGTGATATGGACCCTCCTATTTGGTATCGGTATCGGACAGCCTTATAATTTGGTTAGGCTATTAAATCCTAAGAAATCTAGAAATATGGTAATTGGTTAACTTGCATACAGACTTAATAGATATACAGTATGGTATTACTTTCACTACAGAATGGTCTGCTGATACTACAAGAATACTATTGTCTGCATTTTTTTTAACCAATGAGGCAAATCTCTCATGCAGGAATTAATTCGAGCATATGTCCCTATTATCGGAATATTGGAAAACGTCTACTCAGAAAATTTTGACATCTTAATAATTTGTACACTTTTTTTCCATCTAGCAGAACACAGTTTTGAAGAAGATGAGGTTTCCTTCTTCAGAATGACAATGAGAGTAGAACGAACGTCGATACTAGAAAAAAATTCTAATGTCAGAGTCGTGTGCTTTTATAAATGGCAGTTGGTACTCCACCCACACAATACACTAACCTCAACTATACAAATCGGGGGTCTGAGTACCGACCGCCAATTTTAAAAACACAAGATGCAGGAAGGAGATCTCCAAAAAGAACTAATTGTGCTTCTGCTAGGTGGAAAAAGTATCTACATTATTGAGATACCCCTTTTAGCCAGTATAGATTTTTGTATTACAAGGTAAAGCCAACTGGTATGGCTGTACCGAACAGATTTTGCCGAACAGATTTTGTGCTGATCGGCAAACAAAAACCTACGATTTCGATTTTTGCCAGGCCCTTGACAATAAATTTAGGCTAGACCTACATGTTTTGAATTGTGTAGGCTAAGGATAATAATGGACAAATATTTGCTTTGTCCAGGACTCCTTGTGGACAGCTCCTGCTGAAACTAGTAAGCTGTGGTTTATGGCAACATGACATTAGCAATGCTTCTTTTCTGCTATGTCTAAAATGCACTTGTGTTGTTTAGACACCATTCAAACTACAACACTAAAGTTGAAGCTATAGTGCAGCATACGCTAAACAAAACCTTTTTTTTTTAAATGTAGCTGGGTCATGAGCTCCACCCAGCGATTTTATGCTAAGTAAAAAGAACTGGTACATAAAATATGGCAAGAATAATTTTAAAATTGCCACTCTTACCACAAGACAATTTTTTTTGTATTCTAAAAAATAGTTAGGAAGTGTTTACAAGGGTTGTGATAGTTTTTTTTTAAACCAGTACTGGCATACAAAGTATCAGCGAAGCCAGTTCGATACCGGATTAAGAAAATTGTGCCAATACATGTTGCCTAGTTTTGTAAATAGCAATAGTAGTAGTAGTAAACAGCAGTTTTGTGAACTCAAAATGAGTTAGCACGCAAGGGTTTTTTTACACTCAAAGAAAAAAAAAATTACTTAATTAGGTGATGAAAGGCCAATATTTTAAGTTGTCAAGATTTTAAAGTGCCGGCAACCAGTAAGAACAGTGGTATTTTAAAAGGCATCTTGAAGAACACAACAAAAACACCTTACAACCTCTACATCCCTGCCCAGATGAACCAAAATGGTCCTATTTTTTTTTGTTGTGTTCTTCAAGTTTCCGTGAGTTATGGAAAACTACCGAGCTACACACTTCCTTCGTGTTTTTTAGGTTTTAGTTTACTACGAAGGGCTTTATTTCCCTTTGCAGTGTGCACAGCATACAAATGGCCATCCTTGAGACGTTTTGCTAATGCGTGTCCTCTTATACTTAAAAAGCATTTGACAACAGCTTCAAAAAGGGACAATTTGGTGGTCTCCGACATTAAGTCACTTGTCAACAAACCCCAATAATGCAGCAAAGCTGCCGAAACATATGCCTGCTCCAGCACTACTTGAAATTTGGCCGAAACTATGGCCTTTTTAGGTAAGTAAACACGTGCAATTGTGTCCAACTGCCTGATGAAAAAAAAAAAGTTATCGGATGCATTCGTTAGACTGCCTCTGCTCTGTTTTTCAGTCCACTGTCGTGTTGTAGCTAAAAAAAAAAGATGCACCCTGTGCCCGTGCGACAAACTTTTGCTTTAGACGTTTTAATATTATTTTGTATTTAGGGTTTTTTATAAACCGCCAGCATTTTTTAGAAATGCAGTGTACAATGTACCCACTGACGTAATACAACGCTTGCTGAGCTGAAGGCGTAAGTGGCGATGGGACAGAAGAATCAACTAAATCTGTGGTGTTGCCAGCAAACTTGTTAAGTCACTAGTTTCTCGAAGATTCTTCTTAGAAATCTTGTAGAAAACAGTCTAACGTCTTGGCTGCTCTCATTGGGCCACATTTCTTGAATTGACTTAGCCAGATCTACAGCAAGACTGCTGTTTGTAAGGCAGTTGTGGAATGAGGACCCCTAAGTTGTCGCTGTGTAGCTGGCAGCAGGCATTTATCTCCGGCACAGGCACACTGCCAAAGTTCCAAAAAAAACGGTATTGATAGTTTCCGTCCACAAAGTGTTAGTTGATAGGCCTATATTGGCCACTTTTGTCGCAATCTTCCGTATTTGGAGTGAGTGCAGTCCAAATTTGCACACTGGCTCAATCATGTCCTCCTAAACAACTCTAACCATGTCAATTACGGCTAAATTTCCAGGTATGATGGTTTTACCTGAAAATAATGGAATATATTTTATATTTTGAAAAGACAGAACTGTAACTTCAAACAATAATGTCGTGCTGATTTATTAGTTAAGTGATACTCTAACATTAAACATAACACCACACTTCATACGAAAAAATAAAAAAACTTGTGTGGAACAAAAAGCCGTCAGCACTGTAAAAACCAGAACAAAAGTCGGGCAACAATATTGCGCATTACAAACTGCTCACTGCGCAAAATGTCAAAGTTCATAGACGACAGCTCACCATCTTCGCGAATTTTTGACAGTCAAATTTACTGATGCTGTAAAACTTTAGTCGACCATCTGCATTAGGCTTGTTTAATTCCTTTCTACGTCGTGTTTACCCCTAGCGTGCAATTCAAAATTTAGCAGTTTTATGTTGCCTCCAGTATGCCCCACCAACCTTGGTTGCTGTAAGTTGTCTCAAGTATCAGTTGGCCACTTGTGCCGAAGGCTCTCACCAAACTCTCATGTCAGTAGGTACTGTATTGCTGGGTTGGATGTTCCCTGGATATTCATCAGCTAGGCCTTCTCTCGGATGTGGTGTTGAATAGCCAGGAATTAAAGTTCTCGCTGATTTACGCTCTGTTAGAATTTGATACTGGGAGAGTCCTTGTACCTTCCCAGTTGATGTCATGTCCAGTATCCATATGGTGTGCTGCACTGCCATTAGTATCAGTTCTAGTATCAGTTAAATGCTGCTTCACATGGGCTCTAACACCTTTTCTGGTTTCACCACTGTACACGGCGTTGTAATCTCCACATGGAACTCTGTACACTCCCTCTCTTGGTATTTTTTATACAAGACTCCAGTTCATCTCTCTCCACGGTCAACATCCTCCATTTCTGTCTTCCTCACAAGGATCAGATCATCCGAGCTATAAGCACTTCAAATTTTTCATGAAAATTGAAACCGTGAAAAATTTAAAGGGGCTCAGGGACCTGAGACTTGTGAGGAAGACAGGAGTGGAGGTTGTTGACCATGGAGAGAGATGAACTGTAGTCTCGCATAAATAATGGCGAGGAGATAGTGTACCGAGTTCTATGTGAAGATTGCAACCCCGTGTGAATTGGTGAAACCAAAAAAGGTGTTCGAGCCGTGTGTAGCAGCATTTAGCTGATATCAAAAATTGTGTGAATACTAATGGCATTTCAATACACCACATGGATATTGCGCATGGCATTAACTGGGAAGGTAAAGGGACCCTCCTGGTATCAAATTCTAACAAAGATGTACATTTGTGAGGACCTGAATCTAACACCGCATCCAAGATATAGCTGTTCTGATGAATATCCACAGACCATCTAACCCTGCAATACAGTATGTATTGAGTCGAAAGTTTGGCGAAAGTCTTCGGCAGAAGTGGCAAGCTGGTACTGGAGGCAACGTAAAGCAACCAAGGTTGAAGGGGAAAGCTAATACAGGACCAACATAAAACTGCCAAATTTTGATTTGCATGCAAGGGGTAGCAAGTAGTTAGGCAAGCCTGATGTAGACAGTCGACTGAATTTCATATCACCAGTAGACTCGCGAAGATAATGTGTTATCTTCCTTGGACTTTGAAATTTCGTGTAGTGAGCAGTTTGTAATAGTGTTAGTAACTTTCAAAGTAAACCACAATTAGGTTTTTAAATATTGCACTACTAGACCCCAGAATGGAAACCAGCCAACCCCACCCAACACTCACGCCAATAGGATATTGTCGCATTCCTTCATCGGTAAATGGGAATGGGGTGTTATTTAGAGATCAAAACAGCCAATTTTACGTGTGTTACAGTATAATTTAGAATCAATTTTGGGCATGGCTCTTCGTTCGGAATACGTTTTTAATTACCATGCATAGTGTAAGACACATAATTTTTAAGAAACAGAATGACCTTCACACCAGTTACAAAATAAGGTTTCCTGTTCGCAATTCTCCCCCAACCCCCTTCCCCGACCTATTTTCTTCACATCAAGATGGATTACTACCTCATTGGTTACCCTCTGTAGTTGGCCATTGGTAACTACACAGCCATTGTTTTTAGGCCAGGTCAAATAAAAATTGGGTATTGCCACTCACGCTCCTAGTCCGCAGGTCGCACATAAGCAAATTTCATGTCATGCCCCCACTCCCCCCTCCCCCAAAAAAAAAATTGTCATTGTACAGTACTGTACTGTTTCATCCACAACACACACACTTAACAAATCATGATCTGTGCATCTGAATACATGTACATCTGGCTTTTTATAGGCACCAAAACATAGGCCTACAAACTAAGGCAGAGTTCCCAGAATTTATCACATTCACCAATACACTAAAATTATTAGAATAAAAATTGATTTGACCAACTAAATCATGGGTGTAGAATCATACTACTTTTGACAAAGGGTACCCAGAAAAGTTGGGAGAGGTGGCTTCTGGTATCCCACTGATGTTTCTCGGATTTCTAATACGAAAAACATTTTTTTGTTGTCATCCTAATAGAACTCCTAATATTCTTAACAACTATTATCAAAAGGAAATTTTGAAGTCATATTACTAAGTAGTTAGTTACACAAGCTGAAATTTACTTGGGAGCTATCGGGAGCTATCGAAAACATTACTAAGTGGCCTAAAATGGATACAGCAACACCTCTTTGGAAACATCTAAATTTTAAACAACTTTTTTTTGCAAAATTATGTTGCAACAACAGACTGGTATGCAACAGTGATAAGTAACACAGGCTTATTTTTATGTTGCTGCAGCCCTTTTTATTTCATAATCTCTGCTGCCACCGCAAGTAGGGTAGTTTTTTTGTGGCCTCATGTTTGAAAACTTGCATCCAAGGAGGGAGAGGGGCGGGTAGAAGTAATCCGTTATTTTCAAATTCAAAGGACATTCGTTTGAATGATGATTCTGCAGAAGTTACTAGTACTACCCATTTTAAGGCTACGGCAACATCCCCTCCCCCTCCGGAAAAAAATTATATGAGCTCCCTTCACTCCGCAGGGCTGCATGATAGCCTACCAACATTCTATCTAATAAATTTGCATAAAAATATCATGTTCTTTCAGGCAGATGATGAAAAAAAATAGCGCTTCAATTAGGAAATCCCAAAGTACAAAATTAAGACTCCGTGGCTACCCCTAGACCCCTAATGGGGTACCAGAATCGAGACCTTATTAGGTAGCCCCCATCCCCCTCCCCATCACATATTCTACATTCACGACAGTAGCCAAATTTTTTACCGCATTATTTTAATTTCATTATAATTTTTAGATAAAGCTCTGCCACACGTTATCAGTTTTACGTTGAGTTAAGGCGGGGGAGGGGGGAGTAATTTGCAATGGCCGCGGGAATCTCGACTTGAGTAATTTATTCTACGTCCCTGGGTTATTGATAAACCGAGTGTAGCCTTTTTTTGGCCTGACCGAGCACTGGCGTGCCTTCGGCAGTACGCAGCAAGAATGGAAGCAAGGGAGGAGGGGGGGGGGGCGACACCCAATTTTACCATTTATGTATAATGCAATACAACACACCATACAATGTAATGTTAAATATTGCGTTGGGTGAATTAGGAATCTGCAGTTTTCTTACCTGTATTTATGACGATGTGAACACGTGCGTGACGAGTCAAAGCACTTTTCTTTTGATACATTTTACCGCAGGAATTGCACTTATGTTCATTCGCCGAGATTTCCTGACTTTTCTGGGGCGATGGGATGGGCGATAACTCTATGAGAGTTTGATCTCCATTAGAAGAAAAACTCACATCCAGCACATTAGTGTCGAACTCGCTGCCAAACTCAGAACTGGCCAACTCTAACACGTCCATTTTCATAACCGCCATGACAGCAAACAACCAAGAAACAACGCAACATCCGGTCTCGGTTTTCCACGCGCATGAATCGTTAGGTCACGAGAACTAAGATGGCTGACGCGGTGTGACGTCAATCGCGTCACAGGCGGCATCGCTTTGTGCCAGGAGCTGGCTCCGCGTTCGCGGCCAGTTGCTGGTCCCCTAACCCAACCTCTACGTCCCTGATTTAACAGCATCATTGCATGCTGATAATCCTGGATGAAGTTCTGTCCAACAACACGTGCCAAACAGAGTGAGAACCTGACGTAGCAGTGTTCCAGGAATTGTGGGAGGGGGGGGGGCTGAGGAGGAGGTTGTTCATATGGGTCCTTCTGACCATTTTCCAGAAACACACCCCTTGCCTGTTCTAAGAATTGGAAGAAATGTTAAAGGAGGTCAATTTTTTGATGTTCCAGAACATGTACTGAATGGTGTGTATAGTAGACAGAGTTTCTGGCCAGCTTAAACTGGTCATGGCTTGGCATTGTAGCTCAATACTCTGAAGGGGAAAAAGCGGCTTTGTCAGTGGTCACAGGCGGTCTTTTGTACTATTAACGGTAAATGGATTTGGCCTGTAGTAGGTAATTTCGTCATTTATTATAGTGATCAGATGTATAAATGTAAACAGATGTATAATGTTTAGCCATCACGTAAAATATAATAATAAGTGGCCTATGACCTATGAATCCCTCAAGAAGGTCAGTTTGTTCATATACTATATACCTCCCTTCCCTCGTGCTTCAACGAAGACCTTTTAAAGTCCCCCCAGCTTCCGCTAGTGGGTCAAAGTTCATAAATGCCCCCACTTCCGCGCTCAATTGTCAGTCTTGAAGGCTTAAGCAAGTTCTAGAACATCAACTTAGATAACCACAGCTTAAACTTTTTATTGTCGCCAAACCCTGCATTACCAACACCACCCAACACCTTACAGTATCAATTATGACACACATTCCAATCTTTTCCCCACAACTACAAAGAAAAAATATGTCCAAATCAAACTCAGTCTGGAAGTTAAAAAAAAAAAAAGAATCACTCCTCTGCCACCATAGTCGTTTTCTTCTTAATTTCCAGAATTCCATTCTCCAGTCCCATCAGGTCAACGCCCTGCAAGAACAAATCATTCACAACCATTAGCAATTTGGGCCGGGTTGGGAGGGACTCATGTTCGTAAGTACATGGAGTGTTTTGCTCGTATAATTTCAGCTTAACTTCAGGTACTTCGTACCTTCGCCAAACTGATAATTATACTTCGCAACACTCCGTGTACTTGTGATTGCTTGTTCAAAGCACGAGACCACCATAGATAAATCGGATCCCTCACCTGCGGCAGTATCTCTTATGATAAAACCTCGTAAAAGTCCCAGCCATTTGCAAAATCTTTTCTACTGGCATGCCCGCTGCTGCCGCCGCCGAAGTAGAGGCGCCCCTAGTCGAATGTGTCCTAAAAATGGCAGTGTTAATGCCTGCCTCCTCCATTACCTTCTTAATCCACCTAGCAATAGTGGACGTTGTAGCCGGTCCAAATGGTTTTTGAGTTGTCAAGAAAAGTTGCTCATTAGGGTCCCTAAAACTCGCGGATGTTTGTATGTAGTTATCCAGACAAACTCCCGGACACAACGTTCTATCCTTAAATGGTTTAACTGCTAATGTCTGATGAACTGCCTTGCCAGGTGCCGACGTCTTTTTCAGGCCTTGGAGACCTTATTGCCAATCCCTGCCTTGCCTTTTACTTCTCGTTACACTTATAGCTCTCAAATCCGACGTCATACATGCCGTTACCAATGCCAAAAGTATAGCAGTTTTCCTAGTTAACTCGGGCAATCCCAACTTCTCAGATGGCCCCAAACTGTCAAGATAACTCGTTACTACCCCTACCGACCAAGTTGTCTAATATCTCTGCAAGGGTGGTTTGGCATGAAAAATTCCCCTCATCAATCAGCTACCCATGGGTGCTCACCAACCCTGAGTCCTTCAAATGGTGCCACTGTTTGTGAAATCGCTGACCTGTGAAATCCGATAGTTCTATATGCCAATCCAGCCGAATACAAACATGCTAGTAATACAAACCACCTTTACTACAGATGGAGAAAAGGAATGGATATCCCGTACACCGCACCAGCAAGCCAATTTTCTCCAACAAGAATCGAATGTCTGGTTAGTAGACTGTCTCCATAAGGGCCCTTCTTCCCTTATCCCGGAGACCATCCAGGTGGCTAACTGCAGGCTTTCGCTCGCTGCTAGCGGGTAGTGCTCGCCCTTTGCATTGCGCATTGAGGCCAGCACGAAGCTATTAACGTCGGGGTCCTTTAGATAATTATAGGGAAGGGTTAAAATGAGTGACATATCAGAGCAAACAATCTTGCAGGTGGATCCTGGTTTTGACAGGTGATCCACTCCCACTATAATTATCTGGAGTAAAAGCAATTATTGGCGGCATACCTGCCAATCGAAAGTGACAGTGAGTAATTAGGCTATTAACTCACAAAGGGGAACCGAGTCTATATAAGCAAAGCCGAGAAAAGAACAGGGATCAGTGATCACCCATTGTAAGTTGCATCAGGTCGTCTCCTCCTACTTGGCACGCGACGGGAAGGGTGTAAAGGCTTAGCCGGGACCTGGACGATTGGCGTGCCGATGGATTACAGCTAAGTACTTGTATCGAGTTATGATATAACAATCATTGATGTATTGTAGCATATTAACGGGAATCATAATAGAGTAGTGATAAGCAATAGCTTATCATTGTTGACAGTTATCGAGGGTTTAATTGTTGGTATTGGATTTATGAATGGTAGTGCCGACTTCAATCTTGAATACCGTAAATGCATAAACAATCTATTAAAGGCGTATCTAAATAAGTAACGAGCCATTTCAGATTAGATTGCTGTATGCCAATAGCCGAATTAAATGAATAAGTAATCTATTTGGTGTCTACGAGTCTTTATTTTACAGTGTATAACTGTATACGTATATGCAATTAGTATAAGCCATTCTGACATTAATATGGGTTTCACACAGAAATAAACGTATAACAGTGGTGCAGAAGTGTCCACGCTTAGCTTTTAGCTAAACTATATTATAAATTAAAGGCATTTCGTGTAAATTTTTTTTTAACCTTTTTAAAATTGTGTCGACTCGTGGTAAGGTTATTTTCACGGATTACAAGCATTTGGCTACTAGGAATTTAGTGGCGAATTGAAATTATTTTTTTAAGGCACAAGTTGTGGTCAAAAAAAAAATTTTAGTCTAGACTATGGAATTTTGGTGGACAGTTTTGATTGTGATAATAATTTGCGATTTGATGCTGAAGTTGGTTTTGGTGAAATATTTGGATTCTCTCATTGGTTGGTATCAGCACTATAGCGAAAGTGATTTTTCCTACTAGGTTACGTTAGCAGATAATTAAGGGTTGATTGCCTTTGATATTGCAAAGGATATTGCTTGGTTTGGTGTGATTTGTGTGGTTTTAAGCATATTATAGCATTTAATGCACGGTGGTGACGTTACGCCAACACATCCCAATGCTAAAAGTGTATAGCCGTTATATACAGTTAATCTGAAAACCCACACACGTGACCGCGGGTTAATTTGATAACCCACACTTTTTCCGTGCTCCACACAACCACTGCTCTACCATGTGACATACTTTGCAAAACTATCGTACACAACACAAATTCAACCAACATAAATAAGCACATTTGCAACCTGCGACATTTATCGTACTAACACGAAAAGAAAAAAAACCTCGCGTAGGCTGCTAGGACCCCATCCGTGCAGGAATGGCCCAATCCGCCAACCTTTCGCTCCGACAGTACTAAAACTAGGCTACCGACACTTGTAAACACACCTAAAAAAAATTCAATACTCAAGCGAACAGCACATTTATAACCTGGCGACATTTTACGCACTAACACGAAAAAAAAAATAAACCTCGCGTACGATGCTAGCCCCCTCGCCACCCCCATCCATGAACCCCGACAACCTTTCGTTCCGACGGTACGAAAACTAGCCTACTGACACCTTCTAAACACACTTAAAAACCTACGAGACTCAAGCGAATAGCGCATTTTATACGCTATATATATCTTATTTAAACTAATAAAGTAGAAAAAATAAGGTTTTACCTTAAACACAAATGTTGGTGACTGGGACTGGATGTAGGGACGTCCTCGCGTACGTGTGACTTTCGCAGACAGGAAGTTTAAACCGGAAGTTTGAGTTCAGGAATTTACGTCATAATTCACAAATAAAATTTTCAAATAAATTTTTTTTTTAATCTCAAATAACTAGACGTGTTGGCTCGACGTCACACCTTAGCATTAAAACACACATCCGTAAATTAGACCGGGTTATCCCGAAATAATTGATCGTCTGCTCGAAACGGAACAGTCCAAAGAGATAGGGGTAGCAAAATCGAACTCGCGCTGGCGCGCTCGTTCGATTTCACAACCCCTCGATCTTTGGACTGTTCCGTTTCTCGCAGACGATCAATTATTTCGGGATAACCCAGTCTACTTCACGGATATCTTATTACATAATCTTTTGAATTTCTTATGATTTCCGAACTTTAAGTGTGATTTTGTTGAATATTGGGCCATGTGGATTACCGTGCAGTGGTAAATTTTAAATAACTGATAAATTTTGTGTAGGCTATGTTTGATTGTTTAACAGCGGTGACTAGCTGTTGGCATTGATACAAAAATCAGAGATTGATATTTGCTTAAAGGTCCGGTGTTAGACTTTCGTGGATTATTTCAGTTGATTGGAAAATTTGGATATTAATTTACGATTGTGTTGTGTAGAAAATTGGTCAAATTTAGTGGATTGCGTGTGGCGGTAACTAACTTAAGATTGGTGTTGGATTTTTTTTTTTTTTTTGGAAAGATTTTTATAAGTAAATTGCTTTAAATACTTATCATGCAAAGAGGTAGAGGCCGTAACACTAGAGGTATGGTTACACGTTCCTCTAGGGGCAGGCAAATTAAACGACCTTTGAACGGGGATGACTTCGTAGATTTAAGTCAGATCACAACCAGTACTCCCAAACACCATAAGCGTGGGACTGTGATAGAGTCGGACTCAGATGATTCTGACCATGATAACGTTTCTCCTCCAATTTTGAGTCGGGAACAGTCACGTTCGCCGGATCGTACCGAAACAGGCTAAAATTACAGAGGTAGAAAGAAATCGAGGACAAGGCGTCTCAATCAGGTTACTAGAGAGTATCTAAGGGGTAGATTAGGTTTTAGATCACCTATTGATGATCGGGGCCCAGCAGATAATGAAGGTGAGATTAGCAAATTGGTTGATGATGCTGTGGCTCGACAGTAAAGGGGTGGTATGAATGAAGAAATTGTAGAAAGAATGTTGTCTCGTACCTTATCGGCTTGTCTTCAAGCCAATACAGAATCACAAGAAAGATTATTACAAAGAGCTAATGTAGTCAGGTAGAATTAGTACGAGTAGTTGCGGACACAATGCGGGCGCAACAACCTGGGGAAAGATCAAAACAAGCTAGGATGTGGGAATCGCTAAGAGCGGCTAAGAAAGCTACAGGACAATTTTGTGGGGACGATAAGTTGGATGTTTTTACTTTTGCCTTAATGGTAGAAAATTTGCGTACCTTGGAGCCAACTTTGGTTGATACAGAGTTAATATCGGTAGCATGCAGCAAATGCACAGGGAATGTCGCAAAATTTTTGGCCACTGATCCACAAATTGATTCTTTAAAGTTGGGACAATTTTAAAGAAATTTTGATCGACCGTTTTGGCTGTGCTGGTCGAAGTATTACAAAAAGTAAATTCTATACGACAGGTATGAATGAAGGTGAGTCTTTAGAGGAGTTTTCAGAACGATTGGAAACTATGGCAGCTGCAATTTGCAGGGTTAAGCCTGGGGACAGTGATGCGGAAAGAATACGCAAACTTGAATGTAAAGATGAGGGGTTACGTGATGCTTTTCATCACGCTATGCCTAAGGAAATAGAAGGGCATATAACGTCAGCTAATGCAAGAACGTTCAGAGACATATACAACGAGGCGATTAAAAAGCGTTCTGTCATGGAAGGTTTTGTGGAAGGTAAGAAAAGGAATCCTTCCACCACATCATCCACCGTTAGAGGAATCGGGCCAGTATCAGAAATAGGCATTAATAATCTTGCTTTGGGTACCATGGCTGATAAAATCGAAAGGTTGGAGTGTAGTGTAAATAAAATAAGTTCTGCTAAAAATGAAGTCAAGGTGAGTGCAGTTCAAGCAAATGGTTCTGAGATAAGACATTGTTACCGTTGTTTAGGGCGTGGCCATATGAAACGAGAATGTCATACAAAGGAGCAAAATTTACAAGGGGTCCGTAAAAGAAATGAACGCAGATTAAATGGGGATGGTTCAGGAAATAAATTTACTTCCAATAACCGAGGTGGACGTGGTGGTTCCTCAAATAGGGGTAATTATAGAGGTAAAAGAGGTAAGTCATGGTCTGGAAAAGGTTATAGAGTTAATCAGCATTTTAATGCGGGAAATCAGCAAAATGGGCAGCAGTATAGCAATAATGGTAACCATAATAACAATGCTGGAGGTCAAAATCGTAATAACAGCAATAATTATCATCAAGGTCAAATCGTAATAACAGCAATAATTATCAGCAAAATTATGGTCAACAACAGCATTATAGTCGAGGTAGGAATCATGGTGGACAAAATCTGGTTGCACAGTGTGCTGTTCAGGCAAAGCATGAGGCAGAAAACTTGCAGGCGAACGAGTCTTCAAAAAACGGGCTCATAGCCTAGATGCGAACAGGTGTCTTAGGCTACAAGGGGATGCACAGGACTCTAATTTCGTGTCACATGAAGTTCCTAGTAATGCAGTGCACACCCAAAACCCTGTCGGTCCTTCAACGGAGGATATTAAAGCCAAGTCGATTAACTTTACTAACATTCAGTTATTTTCAATTATTTTAAATTGTTCACTAAATTATACTCAGATGT
The DNA here is from genome assembly GCA_023313725.1 of Lithobius niger. Classification (NCBI taxonomy): domain Eukaryota; kingdom Metazoa; phylum Arthropoda; class Chilopoda; order Lithobiomorpha; family Lithobiidae; genus Lithobius; species Lithobius niger. Next base: position 54,467 of record JAHWFP010060025.1, on the reverse strand, counting down.
GGATTGGCAACAATAAAGGTTGTCGTTACCCGTTAGGACATTGGCTTCGCCTAGATTGGCTTCATATTTCGGAAAAGTTCCGACTAAATATGTTTCTTGTTCTGTTGAAAACAACTTAGATTTAGCCGACGATTTCCACAGTATGTTGAACACTGTTAACGACACATACAAATTAAAGTGTGTCTCTGTAATTTTAGCGCTTTTTGAAGACGGTGTAGATTCATCATCTTTCCATTCTGAATTAAATCCTATTGACACAAGTAAACCAATTATTTTGTCTGTTTTGGGTCAATGGCGCGAGGTTCAGTTTCGACACATTGATGAACCATTTTTCAAAAACTTTGAGGAAATGTCGTCTGGTTCATCTATTGGAATTTCTGATCAAACCCGAAAAGAGTGGAAGTTCAGAATTCTGTTGTTAGAAGGGAACAATGAACCTATGATTTGCCTTACATTTTGGGATAGTACTTGCGATACTACACCAAAAAGTAAAGTACACCTAGCATAAATAAATCTATTTTGAAAAATGGGCGATTGCGAGTGAGCGTTTCAGCCGAGATGGGTGAACGCTGGTACGACCAACGCCATCTAGCGAGCGAGATACACACTAGAAGTGAGAGTGGCAGCCTACTTGATTCAGGTCAGGCAGCAGGGCCATTGTCTAGCGAGGAAAACGATGTTCCGGTAGCTTTTTCTCGTCCGCATTTCGTATTTAATATTGGTAATAAGCCTAGAATATGTTTATTGGACACTGGGTCTTCAGTTTCTTTAATTTGTGATTCAAACGTGGATTGTCAGTTACGTGATTTGGATAAACCATTGGATTTGGTTGGTTTAGGCCAAAAGAAAATTAAAACAGGTCAACAAATTATGGTTACAGTTTCAAAATGTGGTTTTTCACGACAACAAGAATTTATAATCATACCTAACGGGTCTTTTGGTGAAATCCCAGTATTACTAGGTTTCGATTTCATGTCTAGTAAATTGGATTTCGTTTCGTTAGATTGCTCACAAAATATTTTGAAAATTGGGATTTTAGAGTTTAAACTTTCAGCAACGGCCGAATTAGCTTGGTCTAGTTGCACTCAAAATATGAAAATTGTAAATCGTGAAAAATATAACCCTTCTGGCATCCACATAGCAACTCTTAATATCGAATCTGACGAAGACAGTAACGAAAACCCGAAATCAATGTGGAATTGCACACCCAATGAAGAGTATATAGATGTAGAGGTGACACTTCTACGGGATGAGTTGATTCCAACTAACACGGAAACACGTGTAACAGCGTTATTAAATACTCCGTTTCCGGAGATACAGAGCGGTATTTTTGTACCAAAATCTAATGAGGATTTAATTTGTATGGCTCATGGGCTAGTTAACACAACACCTACCGGTATTCTTCCGGTGATGTGTATAAACTTGAGCGGCGTAGACATCGAACTCAAAAAGGGTACTATGCTGGGGTATTATACGACAGCGATCGTGGAGTATGAGGACGAAGCGACAAAGGCAGCGACGCGCAAAGCGGCGCCAGTTGACTCAAGGCCAACTCAGATGTTGGAAGAGCAAGTCAAACAGGGAGAGAGCTTAGCGGAAGGGCCTGCTAAGGGTCTAGCAGAGCTCTCCGTGCCTGAAAACACAAGTTTACCTTTCCGGATTTGGATGAAAATCAAAGAGAGGAGTTCCTGGATATGCTAAAAACGCCCAAAATTCTTTTTCCAAAAATAATTTTGATTTAAGAGTATACGAACAGTACGAAGTTCCGATTCGGACTGGGGACGCGGAACCAGTTCGTTCCAGGCTTTGCAGAGTTTCTTTCCATCAAAGGGAACTATTGGATAGTTACGTAGAAGAGATGGAGAAAGCTGGGATTATAAAAGAGGGAAAAAGTAGTTGGATGACGCCATGTCTCTTGGTGAAGCGGAAGCCTAGCGGATATCGCGTCGTAGTGGATTTGAGAGGTTTGAACACGGTTGTTGAATCCATAAGTGTGCCAATACCCTCTGTGACAGAGAGCATGGCACATCTGAGTGGGTCCAAATATTTCAGTAAACTGGATTTTAAGTTCGGTTTTTACCAGCTTAAGCTTGCTGAAGCAGATAAACACAAAGTAAGCTTCAATTCTTCCAGGAAAAGTTGGATTCTTCAGCGTTTGCCGATGAGTTTACGTACGGCGCCAGCGCATTTCCAGTTTTGTGCTCAGCAAATCTTTGCTGAGATTTTAGGTACCTATTGTGCTTGCTATTTAGATGATTGCTTATTAAATTCCCCAGATTTTAGGACTCGTATCAGACACGTAGGCAGAGCTCTAGGTCTGGTAGCTAAGAGTGGCATAAAGCTTAGTCCAGAAAAATGCTTATTTGGCTGCAAAACAGTGAAATTCTTAAGATTTTTGCTAGATGAACATGGAATACATCCAGATAAACTTAGGCAATGGAGCTTTATCCTGCCCCTAAGAATCCTCAGCAAGTGCAACAATTTGTCGGGCTCTGTAACTACTATCGACGTCATGTGGCTGGATTTGCTTCTCATGCCTCTGTATTAACAAGGCTGACAAGGAAGAATTGCAAGTTCGTTTGGGGTGAGAAGGAAGAAAAAGCTTTTCGGAAGCTAAAGCGAGGGATGGTCAATGCCGCTACGTTAAAGCATCCGGATTTCACGCAGCCATGCTATCTCGAAACGGATGCATCCGACTTTGCGGCGAGTAGATGTTTGTCCCAGATGCACGGAGGCATTGAGTATCCCTTGGCCTACACTTACCGAACACTCACACCTAGTGAGCGTAAGCAGACGACGACGACTACAAGGGAGATTTTAGCCATTGTGAATTGTGTGAGTATATTTACTAGGTAAAACGTTTTTTTTTTACCACGGACCATATGGCAATAATTTTTTTGTACAACTCGTCCTCCTTATCACCAAAATTGGAACGGATCTTGCTTCAAATACGCGAATACAACTTTTGTTTGCATCATAGACCGGGAAGATTGCTTGCCGTGGCAGATGCGTTATTGAGAATCGAAATCCCGGTAGCTGTACTCGGAAGCCAGTATCCAGACTGGACTCGCGCGCATTTGGCTGCAGAACAGCGCAAAGATCATTATTTTGGCGAAATAATAAAACGTCTGAAAGATCAGTCATCGGAGGAACTTCTCGATGCTTCAAACAAATGCAATATCTTTTTCAAAGATTATGACGAGATCCTGTATAGCATTCAGCGTGCGGATCCCGAGCAAGGGACAATAGAAAACTTAGCACAGATGTGTATACCCAAAATGTCTGGTGAATTTTTGTATTCGAGATTACCATGCAGCAACGGCATCGGGACACAGAGGAGGTAAGAAGACGTTGGATTTAATACAACTGCATTGCTTTTGGCCTAACATGTACAAGCATATTAATGATTGTGAAGTCATGTCAGGTCTGTCAAGCATATGCTTAACCAAACCGACCCTATAAGGCTACACACAGAGCCTATACCCCCTTGCAAAGGCCAGGGTTGTCTTGGTCGCTGGATCTCGTTGGGCCTTTGCACACCAGTAACCATTGCTCTTATTATATACTATCCATGGTAGACGACTTCTCTCGCTTCACTATCGCAGTGGGCATTCCCGATAAGAAGGCAGAGACTGTAGCAAAGAAAGTATTTTCTAGATTAATTGCTAAACTTGGTTGTCCAGTCCAATTACGTTCGGATAACGGAAGTGAGATGAATAATACTATTATGGCTAAATTGACTAATTTGTTGCAAATTAAACAAATTAATTTTACACCCTGGGTAGGTGGTTTGGTTGAAAATTACAACAAACAAATCGAAACCATTTTGCGCAAGATCATGTCTCATTGCCCGGATGATTGGAGTCGATATTTGGAGATGGTGATTATAGCCATTAATTGTACTCCTTCAGCGGCTACATTAGTTAGTCACCATTTTCTCCATTTTGGTTGTGAATATCGGTTACCAGCATCTTTAACTTTTGTTGAACCACCTACAATTTGTTACGATAACGAAGACTACGTGGTTCGTCTAGAGAATAGACTTCAAGCTGCATTTGAAGTAGCACGAATGCATAACTGGAAATCTGTTATAAAATCCCAGAATTTTTATAATAAAACAGCAAGACCTTAAACAGTACATAGTTGATGATTACGTGCTTTTGAAATTATGGGTTCCTATAAAGCAGATTTCCAATAAATTAAATAAATGTTGGACAAGTCCGTTCAGAATTATGGAATTTGTAAAAGACGTTATCGTAAGAGTGGTCCATTTCTTGAATCCGTTGAAAATATATCGTGCACATGTTTAACCACTTAAGACCTTATTTTATTAAGGGTTCAAATCAACCTATACCTTTTAACGGAGCTTCAGATCTTGATTTGTCATTACAAGTTAACGGAGAATTAACGGATGCCAAAACAAAATTACTAGAATACATTGCAAAACTTCTTTTGGATCCGTCTGACCGAGCGGCGGAGATGGAGGTTCCAGATGTCGAGTCGTCTGTTGCCGACGACACGTTACATAAAGCAGGCGATGGTAACTCTAGGAACCAAGATCGGCTCGACCTTTTAAAATTAAACAAGGTAAACTTCAACAAGAATTAGACTTACAGCATTTTAACGGCACATCGCATTCTTATCAAACTAGAAGCAGTTAATGTACGCCAGAAATAAGGCTTCGTAGGCAACTGGACGACGCGAGAGCCGACGGAGAAATTGAAGTGTAGGCTTCAGCTATAATGCAAAGAAAAATGTGCCCGACAGCCGTGCGGCTGGTCGTGAGAACCCCATGGTGGGTTGTTGGAAAACGTGGCATTGCATACAAGCATCGCTGAAAACGAAACTTAAGCTTATACGGAGGATCTGAAATAAAAACATTCATGCATGCACAGAGGTTGCTTACGTAATAAATGGACATATGTCAGACTACTTAAATAAGTAGACAGGATACTAGTAATTCATTTGTTCAGAATTTAAAATTATCATTTTTTTTAAGATTTATTTTAAACATCAGAGAATACAGAAATATGTACAAGTTAGTGATTACTTACATAATAGATTCTCAAGAAGCATTTGAAATATGTACAGTAAAATAAGGGAAAAATACTGAAAAATAATTGTGGTATTTTGGTAGAAACTAAGAAATTATAGAAAATTTAAAATTGGGTTCACCCCAAGTTGGAAAAATATGAAGTAAAAATTTTGAAAATTATTTGGAAAGATTGTTATTAAAATTAATCAGATAGTCAAAGAATTAAAAGTTAAAGGTTAAGATTTTTGATGTCGTCATTCAATTAGGGGAAATAAAATTAAATTAAGTTACAATGATGTAAATATCAGATGGCCGAGCGATAAGGCTGGTCCACGCATTGGCGATTGGGAAAATAGCGGTCTTCGCCGATGGATGGCGCCAGTTGTCGGGTCACCAACATTCGCCGACACTGTAAAATTGAAAGCGTAGGACGAGTGGTGGTGACTTACGGCAACGTATACTGCAAAAGTTATGGTGGACCGAACCTATGAGGCGCTATGTCCGGTGTCATTATCTGTAATAAATAAAGCAAAATTGTAAGTAACTAGAAATTAAGAGCTGAAGAGCTGAAAAACATGACAATTCGATACATGGATTTTGATACATTTTGGGAAATTGAAATTTTGCCTTATGAAATATAGAAATGAGATTGGTCAAAATGAAGAGTTCAATATTTTCATTTTTTAAATTTTTTATCAAATTTTTTTTATCCCTCATAATAAAGAGTGGTGGATTTAAGGTAATATTGAAAGCAAACATTGGATAAAAACATCAAATTGGCCAGATTTTGGTAAATGGTTAAAAGAAAATATAAGATACATGTAAGTAGTTGGCAAAAATATATTTTTGAAACGAAAAATATTAACAATAAAAGTAACGAATCAGATTTTCATAATTTCTGTAAGCAAAACTGGTCAACATTCATAATTACGGAACAATTTCTTTTTGTTTTGACAGGTGGAAAATTTTATAGAAATATTATGATCATTGCCTAAGGCAGAAGGATCGTTACGGTGGGGTGGTAAATAGGCAAAATATTGGATGGGGGGCCCCCCCCCCCCCCCCCTTCCCTTCCTGTTTCCCAAATAAATGAGAAAAAGGAGGAGATCAAGGTGGAACGATTTTAAAGAATCAAAGTATTTGGGAGTTGCGAGGTAGAATTACAACTAGTAAGGTTGATACTTACAAACATATATGTCAAAGACCTTTAAGGTCGGGAATAAGGTAAAAAGTTAAAATAAGATTCTCGATTCTTGGAACAAATTATGAATGATCCAAGAATCGAGAATGTGACATGATATTTTTGGACATAATTTTACCTATTTCATCAAAAAGGGAAAATATATAAATATAGCAAATAATTCAGGTATTTGGATGATAAATTTTGGTTGCTAGTGATGGTGATAAATCATGATGGGTAATTGTTCATTGAATGTAATCAACAAGAACTTTTTGGAACAAATTGCTAAGAAATCGACATATTTTTTTAACAAAAGGTAACATTCAAAATCCACGATCGGAATAAGTAATTCAGATCATGGATGGTGAATGATATGAAAATAAAGGAAAATGTTAATGGTGAAGTTGCAAGATGCCTGGTGAAAAGTGAAAATTGATAAATACACGCAAAATAAGTGAAAATTTTGATAAATTGAGTGGAAATGTGATAAATTGATATGTCAAATTTTTAAATAGGCTATATGTGAAAATTCAAATCCACGGTCAGAATAGGTAATTCGGACCCTGGATACTGAATAATGCAACATAAATTACGGAAAATTGAAAATTTTGTACTTTCAGTGTTTTGATAAACCGTGAATTCACATGGGAAAGTAAATTCACAGGTTCTTGCAAGTTTAACAAGCTTACATTTTTTTGGGGGGGTTAGAAAATTTTATGGGAGACATTTTTGGGGTCAAAACTAAAAGGAGGAAATAAGGCAGGGAGATGATTGGAATGAAATGGTAAATGTACAAATCATGGGGTGATAGCCATGAAAATTATATTTGAGCAAAATTTGGTATTAATATGTTCATACAGTAATACTTTCCTAGGAACATACATTGCATTCTGATCGTCTTACCCTCCTCCTCCCTTACTTCTGGGGTTGAAGAAAAAACACAGAGAATGAAATTTTTTTTCTTCTTTTACGTAAATAAACAGGGAGATTACATTTAACATGATTACAGAAGAAAATTCCTAAAAGGAAATATGTGAGGCACAAGCCTAGCAAATATTGAAATTGGTTTGATATTTTGAGAAAATCACTTTTACGTATAGTAAGGCGAAACACTTAGCCTTGGGAACATGATTATTTCTAACTAAGAGGAAGTGATAACATTTAACATTCAGTACTGATTTGAAAATAAAATTGAGTTTAGGCCTATACCGGCCGGAGGTTGAGAAACAAGTAGAAATTAAAAACATAATGAATTTGTTTTGAAATAGCCTTGGGAAAAAATTTGGTGCATTATTTTTATTAAAAGTGAAAAGAACTTTTGATGATTTCATTTTTTTTTGGGGGGGGGGGGGGATTCATAAAGGTGTTGACTGGTGAATTCAAATTATTGACCCATAATTTGGGATAATAAAAATAATTGGACATTTTTTTGTGTGACTAGGATTTTAACCTATAATATTGCATTTTGAGTAACATAATATTTTGGAAATTAAATATTAACTTACCCCTTGGTGCACTGACAGAGAAGGGACAATTGTAGAAACAGGGCAGCCGGCTGTTATGGCGGTCCTCGTCGGACATGGTCAAAGGGGTTGATGAGCTGGTAGAAGCTCCGTCGTTAACTCGATGAGTTCCACCGGAGGTTGACGATGAATCGGTGGGCACTCGATAGATGGGATCAAGCAGGGTTCCGTTCTTCCGAAAATGGAGAGGGATCAGCTGAAGCGCAGGCAAAGACTGGCTAGCTGAAGGTGGTGCAGTATGAATGGTAAACTGCGGAAACGATGTCAAACGTGGTGCATTGGAGATGGTGAGCACATACCCCGGTAATGGGGGTGCATCGTTGGCCAGATTAAAATGGTCCTCCATTCTACCAACACGAAGTTGGTATTGTTCAAATTCTTCACCCTCCTGGGCAAAGGGCAGGTAAAAGTTGGATCGCATGTGTAAACATAGGTCCCCTTTGCCTATGTTACAAGAGTGAAAATGGTCAGAGGTGCGCAGGATGCACGCCACGGTTCCTTCAGTTGGGGGTGCAGGCCTGTCACTCTGAAATGGATGACGGTAAGCTAATACCAAAATGCGGAAAAAGTTCCGAGTGAAGTAGGATTCCGAATTCTCCCCTGGATATAAAGTGGTATAGGGTGGAGTACCTGGGATCTGATGAGGGCACGGGAAACCTAGTGAAACACGGAGGCAATGTTCTTGATGATGAAAAATCGTCGTAAAGAGTAATGCATGTTGCATTATTAACGCATGATAACGACGGAGGTTAGGCGCGACACGGGCGAAGCCGTTCCGGCGATCCCGTCCAGAGGGGTAGCACGGGCGGGGAGTAATTTTGCGGGGTGGTCGCTTCTCACCAGGCATTTTAGAGTTGAGTCAAAGATGCAGCACAAGCAAGCAGATACAAGGTCGGAATAGGAAGTTCTCGAGTATGGGGGACTTTTTAAACAGTCAAAAGTTTGTACACATTGAGAACTGACCTACTGGGTTAACCAATTGGACTTGGGGTCAAATGTGATGTCAAAAGTAGAGGCGCCACACTGTCTAGTTCCGTTTCCAACCCACCCCCACTTGTGGACAAAAATGGGTGCCCATTGTCCAGATTGACCTCAAGTTTTGAGGCCAAGATGGGCGATACCGTTTTTTTTTTTTGAAAGCCACCTGTTTGTAGATTAGCGGCAACCCTTTGCTTTTTCAGTGATGAGATGGCGTTGAGCTGCTCCCCCTTTAAAGAGGAGGGGCAGGTGGATGCAGGATCATGAAGGATGCATCGGACCGGAAAAATGGGTCAGGTTTAGGACATGGGGTGACCACAGACTCTATTTTAAGCGTGAGGAAGTGGAAATTTGCTTAACCAAAAGTGTGGGAAAATGAATAAAAACACAAAAACTTGAAATTAAGAAATAAAACTTTATTCAATAAATACAAAAGTGAAAATAAGAAATTGGACTATTGAACTAATTGCTATGCTAATAAAATTGAATATATTTCCACAGGAAGAGATAAATGATTGTGTTGAAAGTGAATTAATGCTCTCTTCTTTTTCTTTTTCATTGTGAATGTTCCAGAGAAATTGTAGTAAAAGTGGAACTTGAGATGAAAAGAGAAGTGGTGAAAACGTGGGCACGGAAATGGGCTGGTGTGGATGGCTAAAAATTATGAATAAATGAAACCAGATGGCAGAAAGTGGAATCATGATTAAAAGATGAGTATTATGGGAAATCGAATTATATACAGGATGAAACTTTCTGGGGACACAAACAAACACCTGCAGTCCCCTCCCTTCCCACCCCTCCACAAGTGAGGGCAAGATACCAATCCCGTAGCTTGAAATACTATGAAGATTAATTTCGTCTTAAATGATGGTTGGATTAAGGTTAGTTGACTTAAACATCACTTTAACACACGAACGAAGGATTTTGGTTTTCAGTTACCTGATACCCTGCTAGCAGTCCGGGACATATTGGACTTGGTGGTTATCAGACAAATATTTTGTACAAGGCAGGACTGACACAAGATCAGGATCTGAGGGTTGAGAGGTAGTCTGAATATCCTTCCTCCTGGGATCGTTAGTCACTTAAATAAATACACCAAACAGTAAAATTCTTTACATATCACATGACATTATATTAAGAAGATTGGTAAGAAATGATGAACACAGAAATCTCTCTTCTCTCTTACTCTTAAGAATTAATAATATACATATCCTAGAGTACATCAGGCTATTCTGTGTTTTCTGCAGAGCTTTTGGCAGTGGAATGGATCCTTGACCTTCAGGGCACCCATTTCATTATCTTTAGCGATTCCTTGAGTGCCCTGGAGTCCTTGGCGAATTACGATCCTCGGAACCCCTTGACACAACGTGTCCAGGCTTTGCTTTCCCGCTTGCCTGGCCAGTGGAAAACCGTGCTTTTCTGCTGGATCCCGGGCCATGTTGGGATTGGTGGAAATGAGCAAGCTGATTCTGCAGCGAAAGGGGCCCTTTCTGGCCCTCTCGAAAGGGATCTCGGTCTTGTTCCCTCAGACGCTTTTCCAGCTTTCCGTCTGAGGTTACACACTTTTTGGCAAACCTTGTGGGACAAACAGGATGGTAATAAGTTACGAGCTATTAAAGGCACTGTCGAGGAATGTCGCCGTGAGGAGGTAGTGTTGGCCCGTTTGTGCATTGGTCACACCCGACTTACTCACTGTTTCCTTTTGTGGGGGGTTGACCCTCCTGAATGTTATTGGTGTCGACGGCCACTTCTTTGTTGATTGTCGCCATCTTAATGGTGTTCGTCGTTGTTACTGTCTTCCGCATGACATTGCACGTCAATTGGGCGATAAGTCTGTCCTCCTGTCCGGTGTTTTTCAATTTTTGCAGGAGGTACAGATATAGGACGAGATTTAGATTGGGGGGTTTGAATAATGTCTCTGTAATGTGTGGTGTAGTGGCAACCCAGACCACTGCACTGTGACTAAGGTTGGCGTTAATGACCAGGCTGTCGACACGCCATTAAGCCTCAATTCCCCCCCCCCCCCCATATCCTAGAGTAGGAAGGTTGGGAAGATGCTAGGTTAGACTCGTTTCAATTTCTGAGACTAATTAGAGATTGAACGGTCTGTTCGCCACCATACGAAAAAATAGGAACCGCGCTTTTTGAATACACCAGATATGATTTGGTATTGAAAGGGTCGTAGTAAGATTTGCGGAATTTTTGAATAGGCACGCGGTCTGAAGTTCATACTTAGATGGATGGCAGACGAATCGTTGACAATTGAGGCGGCTAGGGTTTTTCCTAGGGTTGGAATACTATTGCTTCTTTTTTTTTTGTTGGACTAACACATTGATAAAAGTGCTATTCATGAAATGTATCATCCTGAATTCTACGTAATGTGCCCTACAAAATATCAGATAATCTATGAAGAAGATAAAGTATAAACTCATGGCGAAACTCTGAAAAACACAAGAGTTAACATGATAAGGGAGTTTCGGAATAATTCACGAGATAACTTGAATTGTTGCGAAAGAATGGAAATAATTCATGTGAAAATTTGAATAAAGTTGAAATAATTCGTGTGAAAATTTGAATTAGTTATATTAATTCATGAAAAAGGGTGAATTAATACGAAATGCAAGTTCCAAAATGGAAAACTGGAGAATTTATAAGCCAATATAGAGAGAAAGTGAAAAACATGGAACAAAACGAGAATACAGGACGAATCAAAAAATGATTTGCGGTGAACTATATTGTTGTTCTTTATACTCCTTGTATGACAGGAAAAATTGTCAACACGAAAGAAATAAAGGAGAGTAATTTTAATTCGGTAAGGGATAACCGGAAGAAAATTCACAAGCAAAGATACACAGCAAGTATACACTTGAATACAAGAGAAGACGGCAAATTTGACAAAAATGATTATTGTCTATAAGAAACAAGTGTTTTGCCGTTCTTTTTCTCTTTCATTAAGTGTTCATTGCAATGTGTATGCCAAATTTTTGTGTTTATCGAAGTAATAATAAGAAACAAGAAATAAATCGTAAAAGTGATTGAAATAATATAATGGAAAGAGAAATCATATACTATAAAAAGAACAATATGAATGAAATATGTAGTAGATAATGTAAAATTGCATGACATCATGGCATGAAACTGATTGAAACTGTGACGAAAAGGAAGTTGCATGAAATTAAGATATAATTTTTTTTGGGTGCTTATTGCACAGATGATATTGATTCTGAAGTTGATAGTGTCGGAATGTAGTCATTATATAAAATGCATGAAATTCACTTGAATAAGGAATGTGAAAACTTTGAAAATAAGTTGAAACTAAACTTTGAATACAGTGAAAGGGACGATGACACAGCTCGAGTAATTAGTCATGGACTATAGGCTTGTAAGAAAGTCAAAGCTAAATACCCATGATTCGTGCGCATTATTATGTGACTTAATTTTTCAGGACAAAAATTAAGTCACATAATAATGCGCACGAATCATGGGTATTTAGCTTTGACCTTGTTTATTTTTGGGGATTGTTTTTTTATTTACCGGTTCTTTAGGCAAATTAATCAAGAGCCGCGGTGGTTTGAGCAAATAATTATGTGATGGTTTTTCTGTATCAGAAACAGGTTAAAATAAGGGGAAACAAAGAATCCTTAAAAAGGATACTCTGTTTCTGAATGGTAAGGGGTATTGTTATATTATATTTGCATAAATTAATATTCATATAAATTATAATATAATTATACAGAGCTGCATATATTCATGCAGATATTCAAAGTTAATATAAATAATCAAATAAGTGCATTAAAAGCACAATATTTATTTAAGGATATAAAATATTAAAAGCAAGGAAGGATATAAGCAAGTCTAGGCAAACCAACCAAAGAGAGGTGCGTCATCGGACCAGGTGTAAGATTGAGGCCAGCACGAAGCTATTAACGTCGGGGTCCTTTAGATAATTATAGGGAAGGGTTAAAATGAGTGACATATCGGAGCAAACTATCTTGCAGGTGGATCCTGGTTTTGACAGGTGATCCACTCCCACTATAATTATCTGGAGTAAAAGCAATTATTGGCGGCATACTTGCCAATCAAAATTGACAGTGAGTAATTAGGCTATTAACTCACAAAGGGGAACCGAGTCTATATAAGCAAAGCCGAGAAAAGAATAGGGATCAGTGATCACCCATTGTAAGTTGCATCAGGTCGTCTCCTCCTACTTGGCTCGCGACGTGAAGGGTGTAAAGGCTTAGCGGGGACCTGGACGATTAAGGTGCCGATGGATTACAGCCAAGTACTTGTATCGAGTTATGATCCAATCATTGATGTATTGTAGCATATTAACGGGAATCATAATAGAGTAGTGATCATTGTTGACAGTTATCGAGGGTTTAATTGTTGGTATTGGATTTATGAATAGCAGTGCCGACTTCAATCGTGAATACCGTAAATGCATAAGCATTCTATGAAAGGCGTATCTAAATAAGTAACGAGCCATTTCACATTAGATTGCTGTATGCCAATAGCCGAATTAAATGAATAAGTAATCTATTTGGTGTCTATATTGAGTCTTTATTTTACAGTGTATACATAATACGCAATTAGTATAAGCCATTCTGACATAATATGGGGTTCACACAGAAATAAACCTATAATACTTGGCCGCATTTGTCGGTGACTGTCTCGGCCAGCTCACCAACGAGTTGGCTGTTCATGGTGACGGCGTGCACATTGTCGAATGGGTCTCTGGAGGGCCTAAAACTATGGGATCAAGCTCTCCAACGGTGCAACAACTTGGAAAGTGCGTGGGATCACTCAGAACTATCAAACCGACCAGATCCTGAATTATACTAGCATGAAGGACTTTATTCTCAAGCGTGCAGTCGATGAAACCGTTGTCGTTCCAGATTCCAACATTCGGTGCAACAAGGTGACTGTTGATTTGAAGAATTAGTCAGGTGGCTTAGTGAAATAAACGGGACAGACCGGATAAAAGCACCAAACTTTTTCTAACACTTTATTTGATCATATTATTTTCGTTTTTTATTGGAACCAATATATCAGACCTGCATATGGCTTTATTTTTACGTTGCACCCTAATTTGTTGTAAAATAGCATACAATAAAGCATTAGAAATTGCAATCATTGTTTACGCTGAAAATCTGTTACCATTTTAGGAATGTAATTCGAATCAGTAAATAGACTAATTACTTCTATTTGAAGTACAAATGCACTTATTTATTATTTGAAGGGTTTCATTCTTTTTATAACAAATACATAACAAGATAATTAAAAACATGTGCTTGCGGAAGCTGTAACAAAAGCAGTTGAAATGCTATTTCGAACAAACTGAGGTAGTTTTATTAGTTTGACTTTAGTTTCAACTAATTATTTCTACATCTTACAACTGTATGTTGCATTTGCAGCTGCAAAGCTTTGTGCAGTTCCAGCATGCCAACTTGCATGAACATCTACCACCGCAACCACTTGTACCTTTGCATCCACACTTCACCAGTGCACTGAAAGTTTTGGATGCAATTGGAAGAATGGTCTATACAGGAATCCAACGCTTGGAATTCTGGTCATATGTCCATTCCCAACCCTCTCGTGTAGGAGCCTTCTTAGGTAGTTCACATGTAGTCCAGATTCCACCTTGATAAGCTGCGTGCCTTGCATGTTGCAACAATTACTCTTGAGTTGGTGGAATGTTTGCCATGGTTTTGCTTTTCTTAAAGAATAATTTTCTTCGTCCTTCATTGACTCATTCTTGAGTGCTTGTCTTGTCATAAATGACAAATGTGAAGCGTTCGAGCAATTTGAATTCTTGGAAATCAATGCTTAGAGGAGCATGTGGATTTGTTGTTATGAAGTTGAATGCTTCGGTAACATCAGTATACAAACTTCCCACGCTGACTTCTTCCCCTTTCCGTAGATAGCAGAAGTTGTGTTGCACCCAGTAAAACTGCAGAACAGAGGCAGAGCATTCGACTTGTCCTTTCCCAGTGTATGGCAGATAGCGTTGATGTGAATGTACATAAAGTTATTGTCGGTTCCAAAGGCCACCCATATCTCTTCAAGTGGATACTTGGCAACGAGGTAATGGAATTTACCGATTAGGGTAATAATTACATCGGTGTCCTAAGTGCACACCAATAGGAATGTAGAACTGCTCTCAAGGGCATCCTATAAATGTATTAAGATTCTGGTATCAGTTTCTTCGTAGTAACAATGTTCCACGCAATGGCTTGCACCTACGCTGATAACTGTACTATTTGAGGTTAGGAAGATCTGCTTGCCTCCAGGACGTTTCATGGTGCCTATCTAGCAGGAGAGTAGTGTGAAGAGCTCTTGTTTGTTTGTGGGGTCTCAGAGGAAATCTGATCAATTACCAGCCACCTTTCTCCTGATACCCTTGCCACGTTTTTTCCTGGTTGACTCTTCTATGCTGTCAAATACTTATATGTCCCACACCACGGCAACTCGTCCAGTTGCAGTGTACAACATTCGTCTATTCATCAAATGTGGTAACGTTAGTAACTGGTAGAAGATGAACAACAACAGCACCGTCCTTTTTACATCAAAGGACCTAGGGTTCTAGTTGAGGCTCATTTTTCTCTTTGGTTAGCAGGTCTGATTCTTCCTCTGTCTTAGTTTACCTATCTTGTACAAAGATGGAGGATAGAGATGATTTTCATGATAGATGAAGGTAGCTACTTCCCCATCCATCTGCTGCATGACTTTGTACTATATTGAGAAGAGTCACATCATCCTTTAGCATTGATATTTCCCTACTTTTTTGGTCTTTGACTTTGGCATTTGGGGGGGGGGGGAGATGAGGCTTAATGGCGCGTCGACAGCTTGGTCATTAGCACCAACCTCAGTCACAGTGCAGTGGTCCGGGTTGCCACTGCACCACACATTACAGAGATATTATTCAAACCCCTAATCTAAATCTTGTCATACATCTGTACCTCCTGCAAAAATAGAAAAACACCGGACAGGAGGACAGACCTATCGCCCAATTGACGCACAATGTCATGCGGAAGATGGAAACGACGACGAAAACCATCAAGATGGCAACAATCAACAAGGAAGTGCCGGACCGTAAGTGGCCGCCGACGCCAATAACATTCAGGAGGGTCAAGCCCCCGCAAAAGGAAACAGTGAGTAAGTCGAGTGTGACCAATGCGCAAACGGGCCAACACCACCTCCTCACGGCGACTGCGGCGACACGCCGAGTGCCATTCCTCAACAGTGCCTTTAATAGCTCATAATTTATTGCCGTCCTGTCCATCCCACGAGGCTTGCCAAAAAGCGTGTAACCTCAGACGCAGAGTTGGAAAAGCGTCCGAGGGAACCAGGCTGAGATCCCTTCCGCGAGGGCCAGAAAGGGGCCCTTTTGCTGCAGAATCCGCTTGCTCATTTCCACCTATCCCAACATGGCCCGGGATCCAGCAGAAAAGCACGGTTTTCCGCTGGCCAGGCAAGCGAGAAAGCAAAGCTTGGACACGTTGCCTCAAGGGGTTCCGAGGATTGTAATTCGCCAAGGACTCCAGGGCACTCATGGAATCGCTAAAGATAATGAAATGCGTGCCCTGAAGGCCAAGGATCCATTCCACCGCCAAACCGAGAGCCAAAAGCTCTGCAGAAAACACAAAATAGCCTGATGGAAGGCGATGGGCAACCGTCACTCCCTTACAAACACAAGCACAAGCCACGCCAGCGTCTGACTTCGACCCATCAGTAAACAGCCGCTGATAACCGGCGTACTGAGAACACAGCCGCCGGAACTCCTGTAAGTACCTTCCTGGTAGAGTGGACCCCTTCGGGAGGGACGCCAGAGCGAAAATGAAAATGCCACTTGGGACAAGCCAAGGGGCCACTGGCATCCCCCCAAGCCTATCTCCTGACAGGACTGCTGGAGCCTATCGCGGAAATCACCCTTACCCACCCTGCGTCTACCGACTCGCAAGTCTGGCCCAAAAACCATGGACCAAGCAGGACTGGATTCCACAGCACGTAAACGCACAGCATACTGAATGGCCAGCTTCCGCCGACGAATGGCCAAAGGTGGCTCCGAGGCCTCAGCATAGAGGCTGACCACTGGAGAAGTTCGAAATGCCCCAGTCGCCACACGCAGGCCACTGTGGTGCACAGTGTCCAACACCTGGAGAGTCGAGTCACTAGCCGAACCATACACCATGCACGCATAATCAAGTTTGTTGCGGACAAGGGCTCTGTAGAGGCGCAACATGGCAGTGCGATCGGCACCCCATGAAGTGCCCGACAGAACCCGCAAGATGTTAAGTGCCCGCAAAGACTTGTCTTTAAGTTGGCGCAAGTGTGGAAGCCAAGATAACCTGGAATCGAACACCAGACCCAGGAAACGTGCCTGTGGGACAACAGGAATCTGCGCCTGCCCCAAGTACAGGCAAGGATCTGATTGCAGTGTTCGTTGGCGGCAAAAGTGAATGCACACAGTCTTGTCCGGAGAAAACCGGAAACCATTACTGACCGCCCAGGTCTGGACTTTGTTAATTGCCAGCTGTAGCTGCCGCTCGGAGGTCTGCATGCGAGCTGCCCGAAAGCGCAGGCCGAAGTCATCGACAAACAATGACTGGGGAACAGCAGCTTTCTGAGCAATGGGGTTGATCCCAATAGCAAACAAGATGACACTAAGAACACCTCCCTGAGGCACACCGTTCTTCAAGACAAACGGGCGGGAGAGAGTCGCCCGAACACGAAAAGAACGGCCTGAGAGGTAGGCGGAAAGCAACAGTGGCATCTGTCCCCTCAAGCCACAGTTATAGAGATTACGGAGAATCCCATAACGCCAGGTCGTATCATAAGCCTTCTCCAAGTCAAAGAAAACCTGAACCAGATGTTGACGCAGGCGAAAAGCCTCCCTCACATCCGATTCAAGGGCAACCAGATGATCGATGGTTGACCGAAAACGTCGAAAGCTACACTGGGACGCAGATAAGAATCCGCGTGATTCCAGCACCCAGACCAACCTCTCACTGACCATCCGTTCCATAAGTTTACAGACACAGCTAGTCAGAGCGATTGGGCGATAACTGGAAGGAGCAGTAGGGTCATTGCCCGGTTTCACAATCGGGATGACTACTGCTGTTCTCCACGCTGCCGGAACAGAGCCTTCTGCCCACACACGGTTGAACATCTCCAGCAAGAACTGCTGGGAGGCAAGAGGCAGATGTTTCATCAGCTGATAGTGAACATCATCAGGTCCTGGGGCGGAGTCATGCGACTTGGACAAAGCTGAAACAAATTCCTGCCTGGTGAACGGTAAATTGTACTCCTCTAGCCCGTCGGAGCGAAAGTCTAGAGAGTGAGCCTCTTCTCTACGCTTTATTCTCAGGAAACCAGGATCATAATGGTTATCACCCGAGACCCGCGCAAACGCAGACGCAAGACAGTCGGCGATATCCGGCACAGAAGAGATCACGGAATTCGCCACCTTCAGCTGTGAAACCGGGGAAGACACGTTCCTCCCCGAGATCTGGCGCACCTTCCGCCACACCTGCTGAGAAGGCGTGGAGCGCGTGATCGACGAAACATAAGCTGTCCACGAAGCACATCTAGCCTCACGGATGACATACCTGGCACGGGCACGACAGCGCTTAAAGGCTACAAAGTTGTCAGTAGTTGGGATGACCGTAAATGCACGCAACGCTCGCCGGCGGGCCCGAATAGCCCGCCCGCAAGCAGGCGTCCACCACGGAACAGGAACCTGCCGCGGCTGTGTGGACGAACGCGGGATAGTAGCATGAGCAGCAGCAAGGACCACGTCAGTGAAATGAGTGGAAAGTTCATCCACATCAGAAAAATCCTCAACCGCACGCTGAAATACAGCAGCCTCAGCAAAGGCTGACCATTCAGCACGTTTAAGCGCCCACCGGGCTGGCCTGGAAGCCACAGAACCCCCTTGTGTCGTGGACAACACAACGGGGAGGTGATCGCTTCCATGCAGATCGGCAGTGACAGCCCAAGTGAAGTGAACTGGGACGGCAAGGGAGCAAAAGGTAAGTCCACCGCTGACCAATTGCCCGTTGCCAGGTTACAGTGTGTCATGGCTCCATTAAGCCTCAATCCCCCCCCCCGCATGGCTCCATCGGTCAGGATGCAAACGGACCCCCTCTGCATCCACTCCTCAAGGATCCTGCCCTTGTTGTCAGTATTAGGTCCTCCCCACTGGACGTGGTGGCTGTTAAAGTCGCCCAGCAGGAGAAACGGGGCAGGAAGCTGGCGAACCAGGTCCTCCAGGTCACCAACCCCAAAGACCTCATCCGGCGGTAAATAAACCGAACAGACAGTAATATCGAATTGAAAAGAAACCCGAACTGCTACCGCCTGAAATCTAGTGTGCAGAGGCACACTGGCATGCGGCTGAGAGTGTTGAACCAGCACTGCAACACCACCATGTGCACGTGGCACAGGGTCAGCATCCAGACGGTAGACA